>JANTPZ010149813.1:0-15678 GCA_025593235.1 Vachellia pachyceras
GGTTATTTCGAAAATCTGTGAAAAATAGAAGGAGTGGGATTTTGATGATTCTAATGCTTCCATTGGCTTTAAAATGATGTTTTGTGTAGGGTAAAGCCAAGAGATGGATTTTAGAAGTTTAAGGAACCATAAAAACCAAGACTTGAACTTGTAGGACTCTTGAAAAACCTACAAGAGGTTCTATGCGTTTTTTTGCAAGATTTATGTCAACTTGTTGGTTGGATATTTACATGGATCTTATGCCATGATTTTTAGGGTCTTAAGATCTTCAAGAACACCCTTGGAAAAAGTCACCAAGAGAACCCTAAAGTTCAAAGAAAAGGAAGTTAAGCTAGAGAGGTAGCAAAACCCTCTAACCTTAAGCTTCATTGCTTTTGAAATATGTTGAATGATGCATGACTTATTTAGAAATTTATGATGATGGAAGTGTGATTATGTGCTATTGTTTGCTATGGCCATATGCATTTGATTGTTACATGTTGCACTTTTATTAACTCACACTTTTATGAAAGGTTGTCATGATATTTTATAACTTGTGTTAGAAAGTTTTGCTATTGGGATTTCTTTAAATCTCATTATCCAACAACTAACCATGTAGGTACAAGCACAAACAAGGGTAAGGAAAAGGTTCTTGATCCTTGAAGATGATGTTCAATATGCTTGCTTGTTTTGTGATATGCAAGTAGCTACTTTTCTTTGAAGTTATGATGGTTGTAACCTAACTCCAACAAGGAGAACACATGAATATGGGATGATGCATGCATGACCATGAGATAAGAAGGCTAAAGAAGTACAAGAAAATAATCATGCATGTTAGAGTTAAGATCATGAACTAAAAAGAGGTTTTGGTGAATTTTTAAGAAAATTGGTTTTCAAAGCTAAAGGGGTTCCAAAGGCCCTGAAAACTGAATCTGTTTCTAGTGGCGATTTAAAATATCAAACGAGCTCCAAATGAGTTGAAATTTTCCACTCAGAAACTAGACATCCTAAGCTTTAAAATGATATAAAGTTTGCAAATTTTGGATGGGTAGGTTAAGAGATATGATTTTTTCAAAGTTAAGGGAAAAATTGAAAAACTGACAGTGACACTGACCATTTGGACATAGCCACGGTTTTTGAATAAACTGATTCAAATGGGCAATGACTGGAACCAATGAGTATTTTTCTCCTATAGATCACTTAATAAGCTAAATTTAGAAATTGGAACCACTCCATTTCGAGTTTTATAGAATTAATTATGAATTTTCAAAGTTGAGTCAGAAATCTTGGAAATGGGCCAGTGAATAGTAACAACATTTTTAAGAAAAAGAAAAATTTTCAAGTTCATTAAAAAGGCCAAATTGAGTTATCCAAGGCCCAAGAATGGTTCATAAGTGATCAAATAAGTAAATATAGGGGAAAATAGGAGGTGTTACACAAATCTCCCTCTTTTCTTGAGTCTTGCAACTACTACTACCTTCTCTTGAGTTGTTCCTTGAATGAGCCTCCCTTTTCGAGGATGCAGGCTAGGACTTCAAGAGTTGAAAATGGAAAAGAAAAGGTTTTAAAAGTAGTAAATGGTTGCAAGCTCTTCCTTGAGGGGTAAAAGATAAGTTGTTGGTTGATTTAAGTTGTTGTAAAAATTATGGAAAGCTCAAGTTTATGGGGAGGTGATGCCCAAATTTTGATTGATCTAAGGGAAGATGTTTTTGAGTTAATCAAAGTTAAGAAAAAGGGTTTTGGAAGCAAGAAAACATAAGGTTACATGACGAAAGTTGAAAAACCCATTTTCCCCTTTTTCTTTCTTCTTCTCGGCCAAGGCATGAAAAAATGGAAAGAATGAGTTTTTGAGTGTTTTGATGGTTTCAATGGCTTTAAAATGATGTTTCGTGTAAGGTAAATCCAAGAGATGGATTTTAGAAGTTTAAGGAACCATAAAAACCAAGCCTTGAACTTGTAGGCCTCTTAAAAGCCAAAAGGGGGTTTATTGCATTTTTACAAGTTTTATGGCATCTTGATGGTTGTATGTTTATATGAGTATTACACCATGTTTTTTAGGGATTTGAGACCTCCAAGAGCATATTGGAAAGGTTATTCAAGAGAGCCATACAGTGAAAAAGGAAAAGTTAAGATCTTGAGGTAGCAAGATTACTAACCTTTTCTTAAGTTTATGAAAATGAGTTGTGAATGTTACATGAACTTTCATGATGATTAAGGTGAATGATTTGTGTATGAGATGTGACTTTTATGCTATAGCCATACGCATGATAAAGTGTAGTTTGATATGTCATATGTTTACATGATCATACACATGCATCAAAGTTATGTATGCCCATTCACAATATTTTGGTTATGTAGTTGTGCTATTGGGATTTTCAAATCTCATTCCCCACCAACTAACCATGTTAAGCAAGGGTAAGGAAAATATTATTGATGAATCAAGATGATTCTCTTGCTTGCACCAGTTTTATGTAAATATATGAGTTGCTAAACTTTCCATGAAGTTGATTTGGTTGTAATCCATAAAGGTCCACATGAAGAAGTAAGTAAATATGTGATGATGCATGCATGAAAATGGGCTAGGTAAGCTAAACAATGACAAGGATTAACCATGCATGATAAAATGATTGATTATGAACCGAAAATGAGGTTTTCGTAATTTTTTAAAAAAGTGAGATTTCAAAATCAATGGGTTTCAAAGGCCCTGAAAAACTGATCTGTTTCAGACGTCAAGGAAAAATAGCAAATGAGCTCCAATTGAGCTGAAACTTTCCAGTTAACTATTACACATCCTAAGCTTTGAATTGATATAAAGTTTGTGAAATTTGGATGTGTACATTAAGAGATATGATTTTCCAAAGTTAAGGGAAAAACTGAAAAATCAGACAGTGACCATTTGGACATTGCTACGGTTTTGGAATAAACCCATTCAAATAGGTAAAGATTGGAACCAATGAGTATTTTTTTCCCTATAGATCACTTAATAAGATAAATTTATAAATTAGAATCACTTCATTTCAATTTTTCTAGAATTAAATATGAATTTTCAAAGTTGGGCAAGAAATCTGGAAAATGGACCAGTGAACAGTAACATCGTTTTTAAAGAAAAAGAAAATTTTCCAGTTCACTTAAAAAGGTCGTTTTGAATTATTCAAGGTCCAAGAGTGGTTCGTAAGTGATTAAATAAGAGGATATATAGGGGAAAATATGAGGTTTTACAGTTTGGGCGCAGGCATAGAGTACAAAGGGGAGGAGAATAGGGAAACCCACAAGCTGGACAAGTGCTCCCAACCATTTACTGTTCCCACCTTCTTGGTAATACAGTCTTGCCAAGAGGGTTGCAGATGATTGGCCTAGCTAGACATAGACAACATACAAGGCTATTCTTAGCCAACATTCGTGTCTCTTTTGGCTGCATCAGACTTGGTATGATACTAAAATTAAACACACAAATATGCAGCAAGTTTTTGCTGTGTGATTTCTGTTAACACAACATGATATACAGAAAAGAATTTTGTTTCATGGAGCTTGAGACTATATGTTGACATACCCATCAGAATACCTTCCAAGTGATAAAACAAGATAGAGTAAGAGGGATCAATAATAACATTGATAACCCAACTCCTGTGACTCTGTAGATTTCACTGAATCCCAATCTTGATGCACATCTTCTTTAAGGCCTTCCCTATCTTGTGGTTGATCTACTTTTTGCAAAGGGCACAGTAATCAGAGCCAGTATGAAATGATATGGGAACTAATATCAATGGTAACTAAAAAGATGGAGGAAGGAAAAAAAATACCTTGATAATAATGCATGGGGTTCTCAATTGACTCTGCAGATTTTGTTGAGTTTGAATCCAGATTCATATCTTCCTGTAATTCTTCCCAATCTTGCTCATGTAATCCTTGCATCAATTTGTGATCAAAGTATCTTCTAGGCATGAATTGGATATTTTCTAAGTTATTTGTGATCAAATTAAAGTATCATGTAGATTGTATACATTATTAGATATTGGATCTATATTGGGCTTGTAACTGTAACATGCGTTGGCCCAAAACCATGTAACCACTTTCAGTTTGTATTAACAACCTGTAACAACTTGTAAACTAATGATGTATTAAAAAAAACTTGTAAACTAATGTAATACTGAGTTAAATAAAGATTACAGGGCACTCGTAACTCCGTTAGAGTTACGGTGTCATTCTCCATGCATCTCTCCAAAATTATCTCTCCGATCCAGTTTACTTGCAGACATGAACTCCAAAATAAATTTCTTTTTGACCTTTTATTTCCTGTGTTTTGCTCTCAATGGAAACCTTCACATTATTCCATTTATTTCCTAGGGGGAGTTCATTACTGTGAATCATACTTTTGTATATAACATAAAAATGTGATCAATCTTTATTGTTGTTAGTACAAGCCACTCAGAAGAAATGTCCAGCTTGGTATCATTGATGTGTACCGAGAATTTACAATTGTGGACATAATCTTGGTCATCTTTAACAAGAACCCATAGAAAATATCTTTAGGAATCTTTAGGAACACGTTACGAACCCAAAATGATACAAAACTTCAGCGGCTATAATGATGGAGCCTTTTTGGAAATTTTCTTACTGGCAGATTAAAATTTCTATTCCTAGGTTGAAAGTTGAATGCCTGCCAACTGCACGTTGACAAAAAAAAAGAAGGAAAAGTTAACTAATACATAAGTAAGATACAAAAGAATTTGAATATAAAGAGAGGGCTGGGGGAGATGACTCCTTGAATACTTTGCTTTTTTATGAGTCAATGATGTGCAATATAGGGCACTAAATTTTTCCAACTTTGGCGGCATCCCTCCAATATGATGAAGTTGATTACAAATATCCAACAAAAAGGCATTTCAAATTGTGGTGTTCTTTGATGCATTTTGGAAGAGTTGTGAGATCATATTAGTGAAGTGAGTAAGACAGAAAGCAAGAGTCATATGAAAAATTACAATTTGAGAAAGAGAGTTGTTCCATTTTAAATGACATTGCCAAGCAATCCTAGCTTGCTTCATCTCCACCATCACACATCTTGAAATATCTTATTTCTACACAAAAATTTTGTTGTTAGTTTCCACAGGTTTAGTAATGTACAAATGCTAGCTGATAAATGCTTAAGATTAGGACATTCCTCCATTCTTAAGATTTCAAGTCCAATAAGATTGCAAATTGAATATGGCAATTCAATAATCGTTGTCCCATACAAATCAAGTATTTGCATTTCTTTCATCATGACCGATATTTTCTAGAAATCTCTGAAGACTTGAACAACCAAAGAGGTTGATATGTTTATGAGCTCTCAACCTAAGGAAGGATGACAAAATCTTCAAGTTCTTGCACTACATAATAGCATTCAATTCTCTCAGTTCATTTAAAACATCCATCAAAATCATGAATTTTAATTAAATTTGTGCATCCATCAAGCCACAAATTTGTTAAATTAAAAGCTCCAGATAAGTATGGTATTTGTTGTACAAATTTGCATTTTCTTAAATCCATGTGAGTTAAGTTGGGAAACTTCTGCAAAACAAGTATCAATTTACTTTTAGAATTAGGCAAAGAAACAAAAGGACAAGCATTATAGGACTTGTATATATACTCAACTTATCAAATGGTTGGAGCAATTCAAAAGAACTATAGGACAAGTCAAGATACATAAGTTGGGATGGATGCAATTGATGATATGGTAAAAATGTGAAAGGATACCTTTTCTTTTTAAACCATCTTAAACTACTTGGCAAATATTTTGAACATCCAGAAAAGCATGCTTCTCTTATCACAAGTATCTTGAGATTTTTCATCTTCATGAATGCCTATCTTCACCTTCTGGCAAGTTTAGAATTATGGCTTCAACTTTGTCAATTCCTGCAAAAATGAAAAGCACAGAATAAATTTCAAAACTTAGGGCCGTTCGGGGTGCACTACTACAAAATATACTTTTTACGCCCTATTTTTAACCCAATTGGCGCCCTTTATAAGGGGGCGCGTATGTGAGGGGTGTAGAAAGTTAGGGGCCACAGCGCCCTATATCATGTAAGGCGTCGTAGGCGAGACCTACGGCGCCCTACATTGCGATGTAGGGCACCGTAAGTATCACTTATGGCGCCCTACATTATAATGTAGGGCGCCATAAGGTATGATTTCAATACTTACGGCGCCCTACATTATAATGTAGGGCGCCATAAGGTATGATTTCAAGACTTACGGCGCCCTACATTATAATGTAGGGCGCCATAGGGTGTATATTGCTATATATAATTTGAAGCTGTGTGGTTCTCTTTGCTGCTCTGTATAGATTGGCCAGCGTCTTGCCTTTCGTGGTCATAAATGTTGGAGGAAATTCAGCTTCTTCCCCAGTGTCTCTAGCTTCACCACCACCGCAGGAGCTGAGAGCTTGACAGGAACATCGACGATGACCTCTTTCATGTCTCGAACAAGCTCCTCAGATCAAACCCATTTGAAAAAGATGAGTTATCTCAAACGCATTGTAAAATTAATGGCCGAGACGGTTTCTCCGATCTTACTACTGCTTCCCCTCCTCCTCCTCCTTCGTTCTCTTTCACTTCATTCTCCTCCTCGTCGAAATCAAAACATGGTTCTTTCTTTATCGAAAACGCGATTGGTCTCATGAACCCGATCTGAAACCATGGGTCCTTCGTGATATTTGGGATCGAGTATCTTTTCTCCGGGTTGGCGACTAGAAGGTTAGAGATCAAGCTCTTAGCTTCCGGTCAAATCCAATCTGGGAATTCGTACTCAGCTTTGAATGCCTTCTTGTAAATCTTCATAATATTCTCAACCTGAAATGGCAGATACCCAGAAAGCAGAGCATATGGAAGCACACCACAAGACCAAATATCATCTTTGGATCCATCATACCCTTTTTTCTTCAGCACCGTGTGATGAGCATTCCGTTGGACCGGCGCTACTCGGGCCAGACAACCCAAAATCAGAAACCTTGATGGGTATCTAGCTGCAGTGTCAAGAATCAGAATAAATCAACACTCTAGCTGCAGTGACCTTCAACAATTGGGGAAAAACAAGCAATAAACTAACCTCTCGCCACTTCCATCGGTATCCAAGCCATGCCTGAATTGGCTAAAGCCTAAACTGAAAAATTATCTTTCTCAATAAACCCAACACGCAAAAGCCTTATTTGCTATGTCAAAACCCTTCAAGCGGACGAAACATTCGGAAGCAAAAGTAAAGTAACAAGAATCAGAGCAAACTAACAAAAAGCCAAACAAGCGAAAAAAAATGCGAAGGAAAGAAGGGTACAAAGAAAGATCTTGCCTTTCATGGCCATAACTTCCTTGAGCTCGACGATGTAAGGTGATTTGCAAAGGCATATGCCCTCACGCACAAATCAAACCCAACCAAACTATAATAACCAACTGAAACCCTAGGTCTAGAAGAAACTTGACGATCAAAGGCACGATCTTTCGATAAGGACAACAATCAATGCAAATGAAAGAGGTGGTAAGCTGGTGAGAAGGAAAAGAGAATCAGAGCGGATAAAGCTTAAGGGAGGGTGAGGGGGACGGGGACTATACAGGCGGGCAAACTTGAAATATACAACGGCTCTTTTGACACCCTATTTTTGAATATAGGACGCCATAGGACGTACCTATGGTGTCCTTTCTCAAGAAAAGGCGTCATAGGGGCCCTATGGCGCCCTTTCTCAGGAAAGGGCGCCGTAGGGCTCCCATATGGCGCCCTTTATCAAAGAAAGGGCGCCGTAGGGCGTCCTATAGCGCCCTATTTATTTAATAGGGCATCTAAAGGTCCTTATAACTTCTTATAATTTCAAAATTGCCACCGCCTTCACCTTTTTACTCCCTTTTTTAGAAAAAGGACGCGAATTTCAGTAGTAAAAAGTATTTTTTGTAGTAGTGGTGGTTCTAAATTTTAGGTTTTTAGTTTTAAAATGTAATTTTGAAAACAAAACGTGTTCGACTAAAATGAGATTTAGTTTTTAATAATATTTCAAAACAGATTCTCTCTAGATTTGAAAACAACAAAAAAATGTTTTGAGATTTTGATTTTGTTTTAAAAAACTTATTACATTTCCCGATGACCCTTCTCATTCTCTCTTCAATCTCTCACACTCAACCATCGTAACACCAATTCGTCTTTCCAATACTAGAGACGTCACAGTAGTACTGCTCCGCAGGAAATCAACTTTTTTCTTAATAGAGTTTATGGTAGAGAAATATCTTTAGATTTTCGCTCTATTCCTTCTACCCACCCCGAACTCTCATTTTCTATATGAAACCGCATGTTTTACTCGCTCATTTGGACGGTTGCCTTTTCATATCATCTTCAATCACTGCGTCTAAGGTTAGTTTCCGTCTTCTTTATAATCATACATGATCTTTTCTTGATTTCGTAATTTATCCCTATTTTATTCCTCTTTTCCCTGTAACCTTAATTCCCTGTTCCTGGAAGTTTTACATTATCCCCACGTACGTCTTTCTAGGGGTTATTGTATCTGTGTTTGATCTTGGATACATCTTTTGGGAATTTTGTCCATCTAGGGTCGGACAGTTTGATGTTGTTGGGGTGTTGGCAATTTTAGATTTTTTTTCATTGTGGCCATAGTCGTACTACTGTGTTTCCCTTAAAACTCAAAACCATCCCAAATGGAACCTTAGATATTATGAATATGTATATCGGAGATCTTACCGAGTCTTGCTGTAAGACATGAAGATTGTCATCATAAAACCACAGTCTGATTTGTCCACCAGAACCATTGGGTCAATCTTGTCAAATGATCTCTTTATCTACATCATCCATCAAGTCATGCACTTTTACATGACCTTGTTCAACCCTCACAAGGGATCTATCAATCAACATATTAAGAACATATTCTGGTTCAATTGCACGAACATCATGATGGTGGTGATGATGCTTTTAACATAATGATTTGCTAATAATTGCTTATTTCTGGTGGTGGTGATGACTCTACTTCCACAATCAAACCAACAAAAACTTCCATCAGTGCTTCTAATTGGTTTGATTTGTTCATGAAGGATTTCGGGAGTACCTAGGATGCCGAATTATGAATCTGTAGATACCCACGAGAAATACGGATCACAAGTATGGATCTGAATATGAGACACAGCAAAAGCACCGAAGGCAAGAGGAGAGGAGATGAGAGGATTCTCTACAAGAGAAAAGGGAAGGGAGAAGACTTGTTTTCTCTGTGTGTTATGTCTGCTGCCTTTGGGAGCCACTTCCCCCTCTTATAATTTCCCACTAGGGTTTAGGTTTACTCATTTGACCTAGCCCATGGACTTGGGCCTAATCCATCAAGGGTAGCTCATATCCCAACATCTCCCACTCACACTTGGTGGATTACGAGACGTGTGCCTCATCCTTCTCTCTTCTTCCTTTCATACAAGGTGCTTTGCCGTGATCACATGGGCATGACGTCTTTTAGATGTTTGTACTAGAAATCGCTTTCACAGGACCAGCACAAGACAACCTTTCTTCATGTAGCTTGAATCTGGTTATTATGCCTCATATGTCCTAGATTTAACCAAAATACACTTTCACTTTAACGAATCTAATCCCTCCCAAGTCAACATAAGACTTAGATCGTCTTTCTCGTATGCTTGGTATCCACACTTATGAAATCTTCAAGTTGATATCATAAGGGACATGTCACAGACACCAGCATAGTTGTGTATTTGTCAGGTAATCTTCCTTTTGCCTATATATCATTTTGATATAAATCAACCGCTTTCCTAACATAGTACCTTGTATCACATCTATCATGATAGTAGGATGTACGTTAAGGTAGCAGTCATTGAAGTATACCTCCATGATAATGTTAAAGTCAAAGGACATAAGTAGAAATATTAATTTCTTGGGACTTACACAGCAACGAAGCAGGGATCCATTCACTTGCTTCCCTTTTGCGGTTCTATAGCACATGTGGTATGAATCACATGCTACGGTGTTTCTCTTATACTATAAGAGCGTACGTCGTTTTAATGCTTACTATCAACACCATACAGACTTTTAGTCTAGATGTTCTCAACATCTAAACCCAAATTCTTCCTTTTCTCATATCTCACATGATGCCAGTATTGAAGAATTTGTTGTCTGGAACAGGCATCATGGGAGCGGGTCCTCATGATTCAATCCATGTTTTATACGTATATATATTGGATCTCATCTCGACATGCTACACAGTTGCCGAGGCGACATGATTTGTAGGGGTGCTCTCGGGACGGGACGGGATCGGGAAATACCAATCCCGATCCCGATCCCAAAAGGAGTTCGAGATCGGGAAATTCCCGATCCCGAATTTTCGGGAAAAATCGGGATCGGGATTTTTCGGGAATTTCCAAATTTTTTTATATTTTTTAAAAATATATTATTAAAATATACATATATATTTATATTATTAAAATATATATTTATATTATTAAAATATATTATTTTTGGGATCGGGAAAAATCAGGATCGTGAAATGCCAATCCCGATCCCGAATTTTAAAATTCCCGATTTTTTCCGTCCCGAAAGCTCGGGATCGGGACGGGAAGCTCGGGATCGGGAAATGTTGAGCACCCCTAATGATTTGTATTTCTTCTCTACCATATCAACATTCCTGCTGCCTTACTGGTGAATACAAGTGTCTCATCTTTGCATACTCTTCTTGAGTATCAAAGGCAGTAGCTCGTGTGAGAGAGCCTACCTCACCTGCCTGTACGACATACTAGACATTGTATACTTGTACATAGACACATAAATCAATGATGAATAATTGCATACTTCAATTACAAATTCAATACATAGTGTTTGTAACATTACATTTTGTACATACCAATAGCCCTTACATGTTTCTCAAACATTTCTCTAGCTATTGGTTTAGTCAGGGGATCTGCGACCATACTCTTAGTCGATATGTGTTGTACATTAATCACTTTCTGTGCTACATAATCTCTCACAAAATTATACTTAATATCAATGTGCTTTGTCTTGCTATGATATTTTGGGTCTTTCATGTAGGTTATGGCTGCAGTGTTGTCGCATTATATCAACACAGGATTTGTACTCTCATTGCCAAATCCAAGGTCTTCAATGAATCTCTTCAGCCATATAGCCTCCTGCACTGCCGTAGTGCAGGCCACAAACTCAGCTTCCATGGAATGTAGGGCTATGCACATCTGCTTCTTACTGCTCCAGCTTATGGCGCCATTATTTAGCAAGAAGGTGTAACCTGAAGTTGACCTTCATTCAACTTCGTCTCCGCCTACATCAGCATCAGAGTATCCAACGAGCCGCAAATCGCTTCCTTGATAAGTCAGTGCATAATCTGATGTGCCCTTTAAGATCGCAGTATCCTTTTCACAGCTTTCCAATGCTGTTTACCAGGATTTGATTGGAACCTGCTCACAAGTCCAACCTGCTCACAATATCTGGCCTCGTACACATCATTGCATACATTAGACTTCCAATGGCACTAGAGTAAGGAACTCTTTCCATTCTTTTCTTGGCTGACTCAGTCTTGGGACACATTTCAAGATTCAGGCTAACTCCAGTAGCTACCGGGGTGTCTAAGGGATTGCAGTCACTCATGTTGAATCGCTCGAGAATTTTCTTAATGTAATTCTCTTGTGAAAGAGATAAAACTCTTTTTGTACAATCCCTTTAGATTTTAACTCCAAGTATGTACTCTGCTTCCCCCATGTTTTTCATCTCAAAGTTCGATAATAGCCATTCTTTAACTGCTAAAATCGAAGCTAGGCTATTTCAATGACAACATCACAAAGTCATTATCAAACCGCTTGATGTAGACGCAGTGGTCTTCTTCAATCATCTTAAAATCATATGAGGTTATCGCCTTGTGAAACCTTAAATACCACTGCCTGGATGATTGTTTCAATCCATAAATGGACCTTCTGAGCTTACAAACTTTGCTCTCTGAACCTTTCCTTACGAAACCTATGGGTTGTTCCATATAGATTTCTTCATCCAGGTCTCCGTTTAGAAACGCAGTTTTCACATCCATTTGATGTAACTCCAGATCTAAACTGTTTACTATTGCCAGAATTAGCCTTATTGAATTAAAACGTACAACATGTGAGAAGGTGTCGTCGTAATCGATACCTTCCTGTTGTGTGTACCCCTTCACTACCAGACGTGCCATGTACTTGTCAATTGATCCATCTGCTTTTCTTTTTATTTTGAGAACCCACTTGTTCCCAATGGCTTTTCGACCTTTTGGTAGATCAAAGAGTTCCCAGACTTGATTCTTTCTCATTGAATCAATCTCTTCTTTCATTGCCTTACTCCATTCGTTCTTGGCAAGGCATGTCAAGGCTTCATGTACAGAACGTGGCTCATCATCTTCATCCGGGGTGACTATGAGTGCTTCCCCCTCTATTGGGAAGCGCTTCCTGGGTACATTTCCCCTGTCACTTTTTCTTGTAGAAACCTCTTGTCTCTTTCATTTCTTTTATCTCGGTCTCGGTAAAGACCTTTCTGAGCCTTCTGATCTCCCACTCAGATCAATATATTGAGGCGACTGGGGATCATTAGATCGATCTGTACTACCTTGTTCTTCTCTCTCATAAAGAGATATTATTCGATCTATTTCTCCTCTGCCAGGAAATTCACTTTCCAAAAATGTAGTATCCCTTGATTCAATTTCAGTCACTGTTCCATCTTCGTTTTCCCTAATGAAAACGTATCCTTTGGATTCTTTTGAGTATCTTATAAAGATACATTTCTTTCCTCTTGGACCCAATTTCCCATGCCTGTGGGAATCATCGTGGACGTATGCAGCCGACCCCCAGGGTCTTAAGACATTTAAATCGGGCTTGCGTTTTGTCCACAATTCATAGGGTGTGGAACTGACTGCTTTTGAGGGTACACGATTAAGTATAAAGGCCGCTGTTAACAAAGCATCGCCCCAATATGAAATAGGTAAGCTTGCTTGAGCCATCATTGACCTAACCATGTCTAGAAGAGTTTTATTTCTTCTTTCTGACACACCGTTTTGTTGTGGGGTGCAGGGATAGTTAGCTGTCTAATTATCCCCTTTTCTTCACAGAGCTGTTTAAACTGATCGGATAAGTATTCATGACCTCGGTCATTACATAATACTTTAATTTTACGTTCTACTTGATTTTCTACTTCGTTCATATATTGTCTAAAACATTCCAGTGCTTCAGATTTTTGTGAAATCAAATAGACGTGACCATATCGTGAAAAGTCATCAGTAAAGGTAATGAAATACCAAGCTCCATGCCTTTCCCTCACACTCATGGGACCGTATACATCAGAATGGACTAAGTCTAATGGATTTTCAGCTCTAGTTCCCGTACCGAAAGGTTTTCTAGTTGCTTTACCGGCTAAGCAATTTTCACATAAAGATATTTCCATGTTTGGAACTTCACCTAGTAAACCTTCCTTTGCCAGTTTTATCATTCGATTCTGGCTTATGTGACCTAGTCTAGCATGCCACACATTCATATCAACAGTTGTATATGAAGAGCTAACAAAACAGTCATGCAAATTAAAATCACCAATAACATCCATTACAAAGAATTTTCCTGAAACGAAAGCCAAACCATAAAAGGTCTTGTGGCTAACAATGTCTGCAACTTTGTCATGAAAATTGACATTAAACCCATAATTTAAGAGACACAGTGCAGAAACTAAATTTCGTCGGATGTCCGGTGTATGAAGCACATCGTGCAAGATTAAGGTCTTTCCAACACGCATGGCTAGTTTTCATGTGCCTATGCCTTTGACCTCGATCCTTGCATTATTGCCAACATAAAGCCACTTGCAATGATGCGGCAACCGACAGTAATCCACGAAGGATTCTCGATCCTTCGTTACATGGTCTGTTGAGCCTGAGTCAAGAATCCAAGAAGAAGATATAGGTTCAATCAGAAAGGAAGTACTTGCTACATAAGAAATGTGTGAATTCACATAATCCACTAGTACCTTTCTACGGTCATTCCGCTCAGGGAAATCCCTTGCGGAGTGACCCATCTTCTAACAGGCATAGCATTTGACCTTATTTAGATCAACTTTCTTCTTGTTGCCTTTAGTGCCCTTCTTCTTGAAGTGCTTTTTGTCCCTCTTGAATTTAGGGACTTCCTTCCTACCTTTTCCGTGAAATTTCTTGTCCTTCTTGAAATTGGGCTTGATATTGGAAGGACCTGATTTCTCAGTGTAATAAGCATGCACAGAAGACTTGTAAGCCTCCAGGCGTTCTTCTTCCAGCTCAAGGTACTTCACAACATCATCAAAAGTGACG
The DNA here is from genome assembly GCA_025593235.1 of Vachellia pachyceras. Taxonomy (NCBI): domain Eukaryota; kingdom Viridiplantae; phylum Streptophyta; class Magnoliopsida; order Fabales; family Fabaceae; genus Vachellia; species Vachellia pachyceras. The sequence goes on from JANTPZ010149813.1 coordinate 14,291, forward strand.
ATATTGTCATTATGGGTCAGATTTACCTTTATGTGTTCCCTACTATGTGGAAGTGACCTGATTACAGCCTGCACCTGCTGTTCATCAGTCAATGGGTGTCCAACTTCCTGGAGCTCCCTAATCATGTTTGACATATCTCGCAGATGTTGCTTCATGGGTGCATTACCCCGAAGCTTGTATGTGTCAAACTTGAATGTTAGCCTCCTGAGTTTAGTAATTGAAGTTCCACCAAACCTTTCTCTGAGGGCCGCCCACATGGCGTGTGCAATGGGATGCTTCTCATACTGGCACATTAGGTCATTTTCCATTATGCTCAACAAGGTGATTCTTGCAATGCTGTTTTTCTTTTTCCATGCCTGGTATAATTCCAGGTTCCTCCTGTGCTGGGCTGAAGTCCGAGCTTCAGGTTCCACCAGAACGGTGGTCAGTGGCTCAAGGGCCTCTTTCTCTTCCAATATATACTGCACTTTCCAGTGCCAGATGTCCCAGTTGTCACCGTTCAGCTTATCCCCTTTGTTCAATTCGGCAATAATGCCTTTTGCTGCCATTTCCAAGTCTGACGTGACAAGTTATTGCGTTAACAAAATGTTTTCTACAATACTGAGTTTCTAGCGTATATATATAGCACATCACAGTATACAATGTCTTGTACTTATATAATTCTTGACAAGTGGATAAGTTCATCGCTAGATTTACGATCAGGAGAATACATTTGTACCTCCCATCACACAAACACTAGTAACTACATTATTTTCTTTCAGGAATTATATAAGCACTTGTTAACTTTCAGAAATCTCATCTTCCAAAAGAAACTCCCACTTATAAAAAGGTGTATAATGCTAACACATTTCATTAAGTACAATAAACATTGATGATGATTTGCAATAGAAACATGTCATATTTCATAATTCATAAAGGCTTAACAGTACTTCACATCTTGTTCTGAAATCATAAGTACATCAACGAGAGAAATAATTGGAAATACACACAATTCAAAGGTGCAATTTAACTTTAGACATTTGTAACACAATAGTTGACGATTTGTTTCCTTAGTCTTCTAAAATATTGATTCTTGTTCAGCATAAATCTCGTTGTTCTCTTTACTGCATTAAACCACATGGTTGTTAAGAAGGTTAAAGTGAATGTGCTCGCAGCTCTGACTGCCTCACGGTACTTGATCATGACATTCACATAAAATTCTGCAGTCTTATTATTAGTTATGCTGTTGGCATATTTAGCGATGATGCCATAAATGATTTTTATATTCTTGGATCTAGCCGTTCTCATCGTATCATGCTCGGCTATCGTCGCAGCCATGGCGGGAGAAAAGGGTTGGTCGACCTCCTCTTCGTTACCTTGAGGTTCAGAATCAAATGAGAACGAGGATT
>JANTPZ010149818.1:0-21567 GCA_025593235.1 Vachellia pachyceras
GATTACCATGCGAATTTGAGAAAGAAAGTGACCAAATGTAATTTGTAGAAACTCCAAGGGTGAAAGTAAGCCTTTAGGGCTAATGTGGCCCATTGGGCATTCACTTTTCATGACTCTAATAATATCATTACTTATCTAGGGCTATAAAGTGATAAAGAAAAAGCTATGGTTAGAAGATCAAGGTACAAGAGGAGGAGGCAAAGTCTAAAAGGTAGTAAACTTACTTGTATGTATGTGATGTTTATGCTGTGTATCGATTTACTGTATTGCTTTGCTTGATTATGTGAAGCATGTATGAATGAATGAAGCTCTGTTTTGTTTTTACTGGGCCATAAGTATGTTGTACGAAACATTGAGCATGTAGAACTTCATTATGTGAACATGAGCCTATGTAAGGCAAGCATACCATGCACTAGCATTCATCTTACATGCACTGTTTGTAATGTTTGCTACTGAGATTCTTCGAATCTCACTCTCCCTCACTAACCATTTTAGGTGAAAGTTCAAGCAAGGGTAAGAGCCAAGAGATTAATAATTCAAGAAGGCATAATGTTGTGCTTCTATATATTGAAGTTACTTGTTATGGTTGAAATTTAAGTGTGATTGTAATTATGTAAACTAAACTCCTACATGTATGATAGTCAAGGAGTAGTGAAAGCGTGCTTTAAGTATTCCCAAATGATTGATTAATCATGATTAAATGAGGTTTAGAAATGAGCATGCCTAAAGGAAGGAATTTCAAAAGGTCATTTTCTTGAAAGCAAGTTAATAAGCTTACCAAGTCAACAACTTTGAGTTGACATGCAATAGGGCAAATGAACTCCAAATGAGATGAAATTTACAAAAAAAAATATTTCATATTGCGAGGTTTAAAACAAGCCAAAGAATACTGGAATTGAAGTTTTGTACGAAAAGTTATGATGTTCCAAAGTTAGTGAAAAATCACAGAAAAATATGGAAAAATGAAAAATTACCAAATGAATAGTGCAACTTTGTGAAATTAATTGATTCAATTGGGCACGTTTCTGACCCAATGAGTATTTTTCCCATGTAGAGGAACTTAAATCTTCAAATAGAAATTGGAAGCACTCAATTTTGATTTTTTACAATTAGTTATGAATTTTCAAAATTGGCCCAAAAAGCTGTGAATAGTGATGTGAACAGTAACCCTAAACTTGCAAATTTTATTTTTCATTCTTTGGTCACTCTGAGTCACTAAAGGCCTAAAGGTGCTTCCAAATGGATATAATATGAAGCTAAAGGCAAGGTTAAGGTGTGTTATTTTGTTTGGTATCAGAGTAAAGTTTTGGGATTTGTTTGGAACAATTGTGCATTATTATTGATATATGTTGCACTATTATTCAATATGCCTATGAAGTTGAGATGTCATGAGCTAAATGTTATGTTATGCATTGGTTACCTCTTATGGATGTATGTTAGTTAGTTATACCTTATGTTCACTATTATATGAATGAATGTGACTAGCTAAACATGAAAAGTCAAGTATACCAGTGAAGTGTCCGAAAAAGAGGAGTTAGCACAAGAACTACAAGAATATGCGAGGGAGAAGGATACGAAGGTCCAGTGTTTGATAAAGATTGTTTCTCTTCAGCGCATACAGGATGCTAACACCCGAGGACTCTGAGAGTACACTACTCTACATGGACGAGGGTTTCAGTTAGCATATATCCATATGGGCTAGAGAGGCATATGAGCTGGATCAAGTCATCCAAAACCTATAAGTCTGGGAGAGATGCCGCTATTGAAGGAAGAGCTCCTAATAGAAGAAGAGGATCTAGAAATGGAAATGAACCCCGAATACACTTCATCTGGATCAGGAATTACTATAATAGTATCATCCCGAGGTTCAAGCGAGATGCAGAGGCAACCAAAAGATCAAAGTTTAAACTACAAAAATTGTCCAGTGAAGTTAGTTTACGGGAAAGCTAGACGCCGTAAATGGATTATGTTGAACTTAACCTCGAATTGAATACCCGTGAAATTACAGAACTACCTTTCTCCTCAAAGACGAAGATTTTATTTAGTCAAATAAAAAGGGCCAAAGAGGCCTTTGAGCTTGATTGGTCACAAAAGATGCAGTAGGGACTTCTTCCTCAGTTGAGATCAAAGTTAAAGAGTCCCTTAGTGCTATTTCGGTAGTCTGAGAGTTCGTGGATGTATTTCCAAAAGAGATCAGCCGATTACCTCCAGAGAGAGATGGAGTTTGCTATTGATATAGTACCAGGAACATACCCGATATTAAAGACTCCGTATAGAATGGCTCCAATTGAGATAGAAGAGATAAAAGAGCATATAGAGGAGCTATTAGAGAAGGGGTTTGTTAGACCCAGTGTTTCACCTGGGAAGCCCCAATAAAGATGAAAGTCTTTAGTTGTACATAGACTACCGTGAATTAAATAAGGTGACCATAAAGAACAAATATCTGTTTCCCTATATTGATGACTTGTTGACCAGTTGAGTGGGTTATCAGGCTATAACCAACTTCGAGTTAGAGCTGAGGACATTCCCAAGATGACTTTCCACACTAGATATAGACATTATGAATTTCTAGCGATGCCGTTCTGTTGGATGAAGGCCCCTGCAATTTTCATAGACTACATGAAGTGTGTATTTTAGCAATACCTAGAACAGTTTGTCGTAGTGTTATAAATGATGTTATAGTGTATTCCAAATCTATAGAGGAATATAAAAGGCATCTGAGAATTGTATTAACTGTTTCAAAAAGAAAAATTTTTATATGCTAAGCTTAGTAAGTTCTAATTATTAAAGGTGAAACTCCTAGGATAGGTGATCTCTCAGGAAGAAGTCGCTGCAGACTATGCCGAGTAAAGGCAGTACTGAGATAGAACTAGCATAGGATAGTAAGAGAAGTGAAATTCCTAGAGCATGTGATCTCTCAGGAAGGGGTTGTAGTAGACTACGCCAAGTAAAGGTAGTATTGAGATAAGATCTACCTGGGACAATAACTGAAGTCAGGAGCTTTCTGGGCCTAACAAATGATTACAGATGTTTTATATAAAAATACCTTTCTCAAATTGCCTTACCGCTGGTTATGCTCACTAGAAAGAATCCATCTTTTTCGTGGAATGAGAAGCGTGAGGCCAATTCCCAAAAGTTGAAAAGAAAGCTAACCTCAATGCCTATACCAGTGATCTCCGATCCGAAGCAGACCTATGTGGTCTACAGTGATGCTAGTAAGTATGGATTGGGATGTGCACTTATGCACAGGGTCGAGTGGTAGCTTATGCCTCACAACAGTTAAAGCTTTATGAAGAGAACTATTCCACGCATGATATGGAGCTAGCAGTGATAGTTTATGCTCGAAAGATATGGAGGAAATATTTATATGGAGCAACCATCAAGTTATACTATGATTATAAAAGTCTCAAGTATTTGCAAGATTATAAAGAGTTGAATTTGAGACAGAGACGTTAGATGGAGTTGCTTCAAGACTATGACTACATGATAAAGTATTATCCAGGTAAAGCAAATGTAGTTGCCGATGTTTTAAAACAAAAAAAAAATAGTGCAGGTGGCCATGATGATGATGATGAAAGAGCGAAAGTTGATAGAGAACCTCCGAGATTGGGGTGTATTGAGTCAGTTATAGATAGAGCCTGATAGATATAAAATCATTCAAATCCTTAGTAATATAGAAAATGAAATAAAGGAAGCGCAGCAAGACGATTAGTCTGCTCATAACATAGAGACTCAGATGAATCGAGGAGAAGCTAAAGAATTCAACGAAACCTCTGAAGGAATAATTATATTCAAAGATAGATATTATATCCCTACAAAGCCTGCTTTGAGGCAGAGGATACTAGATGAAACTAAGCCTTACCTCTGTAAATGAGATAGAGGAGATGATCAAAGAAAGAATATTTGATAGTCCAGTAACATTCAAGGTTATTAGACATCCCAAGATTGATCGGGTAAATAGTATTAGAAGTATTAGATCTGCTAAAGGGCTTTATGATTATTAAGAGTAAGCCAAATACACTGTGATAGACACAAGAGGACAGCAGCAGTTTCAGTAACCACAACAGACTTCCCAACTTAAGTTAGCCAAGTCTAATAGTAATAAAGGCATAGTACTAGTAGTGGAGTTCTAGGATACTTCGTAATGAATTATCTGCTAGTATATAGGCTTAAATTTTATATGATGAAAGATTACTATGAGAATAAATTGAGAAGTTGAAATGACCATGGATGAAATGGTTAGGGAATCTTAAGAGCCTACCGGAAGGAAAGTTAGATAGCCCATCATAATGATATAGATGATGAGAAATAGAGAAAGAAGTTATATGGCACACCCCAGAATAGTAAAGGCAAGTAATGTAGAACATAGAGAGGCCTTGGGCAATGAGACTTAAAATAGTGATATTTCACTATGTTTCCAGGCATCGTAGAAGGGCGTGATTCTCAGGCCAAATATGAAAATGAGAAATTAAATTCTCATTAATAAGTGCCACTGCTAAATAACTAAGAAAGCTCAAGAAAGGTTCCCTGATTGGGACAAGGTATGTTGCATTATGGTGAGAAGAGGAAGTACCCAACAGAAAGCATACCAGAAAATGTTTAGCCAAAAAGTATCTCTCTAGACTTTGGGATAGTGATTTACCAATGCCATCGCTGCAGTTAGGCGAGCCACTTCCTGATAGATAGGAAGAAGAGGAGAACCCTAATAGACAGGGACCAGGTGGGACTAGTTGCCGCAGTTAGGAAAACTGCTTCCTGATTAGATAGGAAGAAGCATATTCCTAATAGATAGGAATCAGATAGAACTCCAATGGGAAACCATTGTGAGCTTTTCATGTTATCCCACAAGAGAATGAAAGCAGTAAAAGCAGGGCATATGGAATAAACCATTCTCAATAAGAAAAGAGAGAAAAGGAGCTAATAACAGTCATGGACAGAATCCCTTGAATTGCTGGGTAACAGTTAAACCAGTAAGATGAACAGAATGCAATTCCTCTCTCTGCAACATCATAGTAATGATCAGAAAAGAAGTAGTAAGGATTATTAAATGCTAAGATATAGCAAATTGGTATAGAACAGACGTTGAATGAATCAATGTCTGAGAGTTCAAACAGTATAGTAAAAGAGATGTGGCATGAGAAATATAAGCTAAGAAGCATGAAAGAAAATGCTCTAGTGAAGTGTAAGAGGAAAAGAGGATTGAGCAAAGCCTAAGAAGACATGTTGGCTTCTATGATTAATCTTGGGGAATTATTAGACTAGCTACCACTGAGGATAGACGACTTAACCTTAGCTTATGCTCGATGGTCTAAAGGTTCCAAAGAGTAAAATGGCTCTAGTATCGGAAGTATCAGAGATAAGTAGAGGCGATATGCCTCCAGAAGAGTAATAGAGCTCTTCAGTTCTGCATACCCAATCAAAGCAAGAAGAGAGTCTTTATGGCTCAGAGTCCTAAGTGTTATGCTGCTCTTTGGGACATGAGAATCAAATGACCAATGGCTAAGATTAAGATAAGAATGCGTCTTCATGATCGTTAGCTAGTATATATAGAGTACCTTTGATTATTTCTATAGATAACTAACTGCCAATTAAGATGAGCTTATTCCCAATTCCTCCAGCAAGAAAGTAAAGAAAGTGATAAGCAAAATTGTATGTCCTGAATAAGTGATAGTCAGGCCAGTTATAGAAAAGGATAAGTGAGAAGTGAAGAATATAAAAAAGCTTCACAGATTGAAGCTTAAAGCCTCTAGTATAATTGTGAGTAATTGACCACGAGGCTAGTTAAATAATGTGAGATCTAGAAAGTAAAGTAAAAGCTTTACCAGGTATTGAAAGAAAAGACTTAAGGGTGAGTTAAAGGCAAAGATACAGAAAAGAGACAGACAATAAAAGTCAGTAAAGAATGAGACTGAGCAAATGAAATGACCATTGAAATTTAGGCAATAAGTAAGATTGCCTCAGGAATTTTAATTTTCAAAAATAATGGTCGGATAGTAAAGATTAAGAAGCTTTAGTAAAGAGAGAAATTGATATGATTCTGAGACAGTGATGAAACGGCTAAGCAGATAAAGCCATAGAGATGTTACAAACCAGAATTAATTCATGCCAATAAGAGAAGACAACTGTTAAAGTTAAAGTTAGATATCAGATACCTTTGAGGGTATGTCTAATAATAAAGATTAAGTCAATCTTCAAGGCTAAATAAGCCTAGTTAAAGAAATGTATAGAATATCTAAAGATGAAAAGAATAGTTATTGTTTGGCCTTACCCCCAAGTCTGAGTTACATGCACTAGGAATTTCCTATTTCCTAGTTAACTATAAAAGTACTCTGGCAAGGCAAAAATCAATGTACAACTCCCTTAAACTTCCCCTTGTATTACATAGGCCTTAATACATCAAAACTTGTCTTTAATGTTTTCTAATGCTTCCCAAAACTTATACCTTACACAAAAGCTCATTTTAAAGCTATTGGAAGCATTAAAATAATCAAAACAATACTCCTTCATCCACTTTCTAGACCTTGACGAAAATTGCCAAAAGGAGGAAAAGTGATTCTTTTTCAAGTTTTCATGGTATGTATCATCATTTTCTTGTTTCCAAAAGTTTCCAAGTGTTGTTTGGCTCAAATACAACTTTCCCATATCAAATGAAAATTTTGGCAGCATCTCCCCTTAGGGTTCTTCATCCCAAAATTTACAAAATCAACAAACAACAATCAAACAATCACAGGCTATACACCAATTTACTCCTTACAACACAAGGAGTGTTTTACACCTAACTATTGGCTCTAAATCCCTCTCTTTTTTAACTTTTGCTCTCAAGAACACAAACTTTGAATCTTGAAAAAGAGGAGTTGAATCAAAATTCTAAACCCTTACCTTAGGTTTTTCTCAAGCTTTTCCTTCTCTTCCTTTCTTGTTAATGGCGTGAAGTTTGCTCTCTTGGGGGAGGAAGAAGATGACGGCAAATGACAAGAAAATGGGAGAGAAAATGTGTTTATAAAATCCCTTATAATGAAATGGATGGCTAAGATCAAGTTTCAATTAATAAAGTTAATCTTAAAGGCATTTTCCTTCTGTTAGGAGAAATCACCTTTATCGGATACTAGACAATAATTTTATAAAATACTATAAAAGTCACTTAATTTTTATATACTCTGGTCTCTGATCTTTGAGGACTCCTGGTACATTACATAATTATTTTTCGCTTTTCTTCCCTTCAAAATTCTATAGACAGTAATCTGGTCCGAATATGAAAAATCCATGAATCACGGTTATGACTAGTGAGTCGTGCTCTGTCTATTGGGCATATGTAAATTTTTGGTCAACTGTTGACTTTGAGTTTGCCAAATGACCAAAATGCCCTTCAATTTTCTCTTATTTACCATCTTTTACTAATCTTTCATAATTCCCATTTTATCCTTACTTTTTATTCCTAAAGACCTTTATGTCCTTAGTCTTTTTGTAAAATGACATATAGGTCCTTCCCATAAGGTGACCCATCTTCACTTTACTACAGACGAGTATGCTTAACCTTGGAGTTCCTATAAAATTCCATCCACTAGGCCAAGTCTGACTTCGTGAGCCCATTACGTTTTTCTCTTTACGCACTAACTAATTCTGACTTCCAATTCATTTCATAATTACCATATTAGCATTTATTTCAGTTAGTAGTAAAACCATGTATATTACAAAATATATTTTGTGAACCAAATGAAAGACTTTCATTTTTGATAACAAGTGTGCATTGCGTATTATTGAGTTCAAATATCTAAGACGCATTTTAATATTTAAAATAAAAATAAAGAAAATATAATGAAAATTAAGAAAAGAATGATAGAACAATCGCAAAAGTTAAGTTAGGGGCATTTCAAATCAGGCATACTTCAATTTCCACCACGCAACTCAGACATATACCATTAAGTCAAACCTTGCTAAACAATTCTTCACCTACTTTAGGGGGAGCAATGGGCGGGCGGGGTTGCCCCGTGGGGCAACCCGTGTCCCGCCCGTGAAGGGTTTCACTGGTACGGGTCACCCCGTACCCATGGGTGAACCCGTTTTAACCCGCACCTATGGGTACGTACTAAAACCAGCGGGTTGGTGCCGGTAACAGGTTACCCGCACCAAACAGCCCCCTTTTCCATCACAGCGGTCAGCGAGGAAGAAGAAGAAATTTGAATAGAGAAACCGATGAAATGAGAGATCACAATCACCCAAGACAATCTTAGCTACCAGATAAGCAAATTGCAGAATATAATCATCCCGGACAATCTTAGCTACCGGATATGCAAAATGACAGATCACAATCACCCAAAAGCTAAATCTTACTAAAACAAAGAAACCGATGAAATAAAGTGAATTCGAACAAACCCATGAACAGATCAAGATAAATCTGCCACTAAAAACCCTTGATTTTTTTGGCTTTGCCTTGAGAGGCAATAACACATCGGAGCCCACAAACAGATCAAACGGCGTCGGTAAGACTCACCCTTGTTTCTTTCGTTCCTTCTGTTAATCTCTGTCAAGCAACAAACCCACGAACAGATCAAGTTTTGAGCTCTAGCCTCTCAATCTTGTTTCTTTCGTTCCTTCTGTCGATCTCTGTCAAGCAACAAAAACATGAACAGATCAAGTTTTGAGCTCTAGCCTCTCGATCTCTGTTTCTTTCGTTCCTTCTGTCGATCAGACATACGGCGAGAGAGGTAGAAGACGTGGCTGGAAGAGCAAACGGCAAGACTCGCCCTGAGGAAGAGAGAGAGGAAATCGGTGACATTGGGCATCAAAGAACTTTGCGCTATCGGAGGAGCCAGAGCCCAGAGGGACGAAGATTTGGCTTTGGTTCTGCGAATATGTGTGTGCGTGCGTGGATTTAAAAAGGAAAGAAAAGCATATTTGGTTCTACTGAGTGCCGTCTACGTGTCAACGACTTTGTGGTTGTGTGGACATGGATAAACGAGTGGAATGAGGAATAAGGCTTGGAGGCTAAAGCCTTGGGCTCAAAGGGATTGGACTAAAGTTTTTTTAGTTACAGGTATGATAGAGTGAGACTGGGTGAGGGTAAAAAAAAAAAATAATAAACGGGTATGACGGGCGGGTACGGGCACCCTGTGGGTGAACCCGTGTCCCGCCCCGTTTACTGTGCACCCCACCCTTTTTTTAACTCGCCCGTGATGGGTACATTTGGGTGGGTTTGAAGGGTTGATAGCTTGCGGGGCGGGCATTTTTACTCACCCCTAACCTACTTATTCCTTTCCGTTCTAGATGTGTATGTAAGACATAGATAATTTATTTATAAATATTAGAAAACAGTTAAGTTGAACATCTATTTATTTATATATATATTAAAATACACAGCACTTTAAAGTTTAAACATCCTGGGACCTCGCAATGGGATCATCAAAACCTAACATCATCGTTGAAGGATATCTATTGATCTTCTTCACGATCATTAGCTTCATCAGAACAAGTACTTCTCAGGAGGCACCAATCTATGATGGAGATGACTTCCATAACAAAAACCCACAGCTCTCATTGCCTCCTACACAATCAACCTTAAGCAGATACACACAAGGTTGTCCACCGATGCTTCCATGAGCAAATGTGTCACGAACACCTGCAAACACTAGAGAATATTTCCCAGAAATACACTAGATGAGAGGTTCAAGTCTGTTGTTATCTAATATTAACCTCAATGGTTTAGCAACGTAGCTACAAGATCACAGTAATGGAAAAAAAGTTCAGAAATGGAAAAACTCAGAAGAAATGAAGGAGAAGCTGAGAGAAGGGGAAACATACAGCATGAGGGAATAAAACCAGTCTTGTAAAAATCACCTAACCTCCACCCCTGTACACCCATAGCTCATATTCCTTCATTCTCTCTAACCTTCAGCGATTTCTTGCGGGCACGATTGCTACGCCACACCACTACCTTCTAACATTCCTTGCCATGAGGATTATTCGACACCTGACCCTTTGTACCATTCTCATCATTTAGAGGTATTTCCTTATCATTTTCTGCCACCTCATCATTACTAACTACCTCTATTGGTGCTTGCTCTTTGTAGCCAGCCTCTTGATCAGTGGTCATGACAAAACGCTTCGTCAATATCACTGTCGGAAACACCGCTAACACCACCGTATATGGCCGCTACGATTGCCGTGATGATGTTGCCGAATACTTTTGCCAGTTCTATGTCACCACTGCTACCAGACAGGCTCTCCAACGTTGCACCAATCAATCTTTTGCTATAATATGTTACAAATCCTGTGTTTTAAGCACACCTATATGTTTATCTTCAATTTTAATGGTAATATGCCAATGGGATTTGAATACCTATGTATTTTGTTTGGTTTTAACGTTTTTGGTGACATATTTTACGAGATGAAGCTTTTGATTCATAAACAGCAAGAATTTTTTCTGTAAATTAATTTAGGAAATTACTTTTATATTCTGCTGTTGGCTCTTTTTTTCAGTCGTTAAGCTATTTTGATCAAATATGAGCAGATTTGAGTTTTGTTTATATATATATATATCTCAAGATCTTAACCATTATTACTTTTTTAAGAGATGTGTTGTGATCATTCATTGTTAGTAGTTGAAGATTTATTTGCATCTCTCCATAAATTGCAACATATATAGGTATAGCTACTGCATCATCCAATACTCTAACTAGAACTTCTTCGGGAAGCTGATGATGAGCCCATTTGGTCACTCAAGAGAGCGACGAATGCGTCGGATCCGACGGAGGGGCAGAAGGCGGAGAGTTACATTAGGAGTCTGATCGGAGAAGCGATGGGGGAGACTAAGAGATTGAGTGCATGGGGAGAGTTTGATTCAGATGGTGGAAGAAAAAGGTATGCATTGGTATATTGCTTAAACGACCTTACTCCTAAGGGTTGCAAGCTGTGTTTGGAGACTATGTTGAATAATGCTATTCAATGTTGTGCGCACAAACAAGATTGGCAAGTTGGGATGCCAAGTTGTATGGTCAAGAACGCCAATTACAAGTTTTACCAGGCAACATCTTCTCATAATCCTAACACAGGTATGCTGATTGTTTATTATATATCACCAAAAAAAAATTTATAATATATAGGGAGAATTGGGTATTAGTTTGCCATTGGCAAATTAGTTGGACTAGGCACCATCCATTCAAGACAACTGTTTAAAGGTTGGTGGGTTAGATCATAATTATTCGATGTTAGACTGATTGTATTAAAATAATAAATAATATAATCAAATTATCAATAATATAACTGAATAAATTATATTTTATTTTATAAAAACTAATTGATTAAATCTTGAATAATATCTCACTTTATGCATATTTAAAGTTCAAGAGTCTAATTAAATATTAATGAAGGAAAACAGTTGGTTTTGTGCAAATTCTAATAAAGGATTAAATCAATAATAATATATTGAACCACTAATAGTGTAGGAAAAAATAGATGTAAAACCACTAGGTTTCACGCAAAGACAAACATGCAAGTGTTTATTAACGAGATTGTCAAAAATTCATTAGTCATAGATTACAAAGCAATATAGTGAGAGAGAAGGACAGTTGTGAGTATTCGCATGTGTTCTGTGTATGTACAATGAAATGTATAGTGAAAATAAATAGCTTATCTTCAACGTTTTGAGGATGTGGGTGACAAACTTCAGCTCCATCCAAGAGCTCTGGAGCTCTAGATGGATCATGTCTTTGGCTTGGTTTCCTTGGACTAAACCAATGCAAGTAAGATTTTTGGACATACAGTTGGTCTACAATGAATTTATTTGATTTTATTTCCTTTTAAGTGAAGCAAATTTATGTAAATAGAAATTACGGATTAAAGGGTAGTTTTGCCATTTTGTTTTTAATTAATGAAAGCCTAAGCCCATCATGAGACACACAAAAAAACATAACCACTTGCTCCCCTCCATCAAATTCCTCTTTCACAGCCCACTTGTTACGTTGAATAATTACTTTATTTGAAAGTTTTACTGAATGCTTGTTCATTATTAAAATTTAGTTATTATTTGTGAAGGAAGTTCCTTATGTTCTATTTAAATAATTTTATGGGTTGTAGAAAAATAGTAACCTTTTCTGTGAAGCAATTCTAAACACAATTTCTTTTCATAAGAAAAAAATTATAAAAGAAAATCAATCCTGTTGATGCTAGGAGTAAAGGTGGCATTTATTTATTTAAAGTATAGGTGAAGGCAACCATGAGTTGTAAACGTTATGTTAATTAACAGAATCAAGGGAGGGGTCTAACGCTCATGCATCTAGACAGTGCTCGGAAGTTGGAATGAGCCAAAATGAAATTTATATAAATAGTATAAATTAAATATATAAACATGGTTATGTTTTCATTAAATATTATTTTTAGAAAAGTTGTAATTGTTCACTTTTAAACTTCAGTGTTTAATTTCTTCAATTCATGAAGAATAATATTTATTTTATGCAATCGGAAGATGCATAAATATTTTTATAACTATAACTTTTACATTAGTTATTGTATAATAATTTTGGAATTTTACAACAGTCATAAGAAATTTCCCAACAAATAACTTTGGGAAAAAAATTCTAATAGTAGGAGTTTGGTATTTATCATCCAAAGTTTGAGGATGGCTACATGAAAATTTTGATTTCCATAATTTAATATAAAAAATTGCTTTCATTGTACATATATGTATTGATGGATCTTTGATGTACTATCTTCAATTATAAATATAAGCTTAGACAAAATTTTTATTTTGATCTTAAATATAAGATCTTAATTAAAACTTCAATTCATCTATCAAATTTATAGTTTCCCTCTAAAGTATTCCTAATGATTTTACATGGTAATGAGGTTTTTGTGATATCCGTCTATTTTGGTACTTTGAAATAACAACCAAACCGATATTTATGAGGTAAGATAAGGCCCAGAATTAAAAGTACGTAAAAAGAAGATGTCAATAAACTAAAGAGACCCTAATCAATTTAGCCTTAAGGCTTTACAATTACTAAGAATGTAAGCCAAGGATATAAATGTCATTAAGTATAAAGACCAAGGGCAATATGGTCATTGGATAAAAAAGGCCAAACCAATAGTCAAAAGTTGACTTTGAGCCCACAGATAGAAATAGCAGAAAAAGTTAATGCTGATGGGCTAGATAACCCAAAGTTAGACATGGCTCACTGGGAGAAATTTTAAGAGAACTCCGCAGTTAAGCGTGCTCACCCTGGAGTAGTGCAAGGATGGGTGAACCCTGGGAAGGACCCATATGTCATTACACGAAAAGATCAAGGGTGAAAAGGGCAAAGGTAAAATGGGTATTATGAAAAGTTAGAAAGTGTAAGGGCATTTTGGTCATTAAGAGAAAGTGTTTGGGCATTTTGGTCATTTGTCAAAGTCAAAGTCAAAAAGGCAACTGTTGACCAAAATATTAGAAAAATTCACAGATGCCCAAAAGATAGAGCAGAACTCACTGATTAATAGAGTTTCGACAGATTGCTGAAAATCGGCCTAGATTTTTATTTACAGAATTTTGAAGATTTAATGGCCGAAAATAATTATTTGAGGTATTAGGAGACCTCAATTAGTTGAGTTTAGGACATAGAAAAATAAAGTGAATTTTATAGTATTTAATAAAATTATTGCCCAGTATACGATTACGGCGATTTTCCCGAAAATCGGGAAAAAGACCCGAAAATCCCCGAAATATAATTTATTTAAAAAATTAATTTTGGACAATCTAGAGGGAATTTTGGGAAAACAAAAAGGACTAGAGTATTAGTAAAAAAATGAAGAAATTTTTAAAGCCCTAAAAGTATTTTGCTCTCCGATTACACGTTTTCAGGAATTTTCGGTAGGATAAAAATACACTATTAATTTTGGACGAATTTTAGGGGTATTTTTTGGATAAATATTTTGCTACAAGAGTAAGGGAAATATGGATATTAAAAGAGGAATAAAATATCTTCAGAAAAGAAGAGAAAAATTTAATGGAATAAAGTTATGCATAACGGTAAAAAGTGTAATAGGTAGAAGTAACCGAATGGTAACCGGTTTGGTTAGTGTAACCAAAGTCTTAACCCGATTTTTATCCATTAGTAGAGCCATTATTACTACTTTATGAGGACCAATGAGATTAAGAAAAGTATTGGATATGGTGGCTTAATGTAAGCCATTAGATTAAGCTTGGAAAATAAAATTAAATCCAAGCCATTCAATCTTTTCACATGGGATTTTATAAAGGTAAAAATCTTCCCTTTTCTCTCTCATTCTTGCTGTCATTCTCCTCCCTTCCAAGCTGCAAAATTTGCCATTTCCAAGCACAAGAAGAAAAAAGCAAAGCTTACAACATTCAAGGTAAAAGGCTAAACCATTCAATCACATACCTTTTCTTAATCCTTGTGATCTTCTCTACCATTTCCATGGATTAGAATTTGGATTGAACCTCTCTTTTTTTGAAGATTCAAAGTTTGTGTTATTGAGAGCAAAAGTTAGAAAGAGAGGGATTTAGAGCCAATAATCATGTACAAAACACTCCTTGTTAAGGAGTAATTTGGTGTATAGCTTGTGATTGTCTAGTTGTTGTTTGGTTGTTTTGTAAATTTTGGAATGGCAAACCCCAAGGGGAGGTGTTTCCAAAATTTCTAATGGATGTAAGAGAGTTGTATTCAAGCTATATAATCCATGGAAATGAGTTTGGGATCAAGAATATGTGATTGTATAAGTTGAAAGTTTGAGAAATCATGTCATTGTGCTTGTGGAAGATTTTCGTCTAGATCTGTGATTGTAATATCCCAAATTTCGTAAACAGAATTAAAGGCCAAATCGATGAATTACAACATGATTAGAGCCCCATAAATAAGAAAAATAGAAAGGAAAAATGCTTAAAGGAAAGAAAGATCATAATTTACTAAGTCCCTAGTCTTGAGAATTCTAAGAATGACCCAAGGGCAAAATGGTCATTTGGCACAAATGACAAGGGTAAAATGGTCATTTTGAATAAAAAGGCCTAGGGCATAAAATGTCATCAAATAATAAGGACATTTTGGTAATTTGGTCAAAAGTCAACAAAATAGTCAAAGTTGACCAAATAGTCAAAATTGACCAAGGGTAAGGTTGGAATTAAGAAAAGTAGAAAAAGTGATGGTATTTTGGTAATTATGAGAAAAGTAAGAAGTGGTATTTTCGTAATTATGGACAAAGTACAAAAGGCAATTGTATTTTCATAATTAAGGATTTTTTAAAGGACTAAAAGACTGAGAAATAGTTATTCAAGGTAGCAGTAGTCCTTAAATGCCAGAAACCCGAACTGACAAAAGTTTAGTTGGGTTATAAAGTAATTAATAAAATTATTACCCGGTATCCGATGAGGGCAGTTTTGTTGCACAGAGAACAACAGTGCCCGAAAAGCCCGAAAAAGTATTTTCTTAGAAAATTAATTACTGAAAATCCGGGAACAATTTTGAGGAGCGGAAAGAGCTTGAGAATCAGGGGAAAATATAGAATTTTTTCATATCCTTAAGTCAAATTGGCCGCCGAGAGCCCGTTTTACGGTGTTACACTCAAATCGAGGAATCCTGACGAGTTACGAAGGAAACCCAGAGATCCTGTGGATTAAGACACGATGCCACCTAGGCAAGGAGACCTAGGGAATGATGCCACGTGAGAGATAAAGTCTCCGAAAAAATAAAAAGGTAGTTACTTGCATAAAGATTACTTTACAGAAATGCATGCCACCGGATCATTTAACTGGACCGGGCAAAGGCCCAGCCAGCAAAATCTGATGCCTAGGGGTTTGAAAAGTCATTTTTTTCATATAGGATGGAACAAGGTGATGTGGCTTAATGAGGATCAAGTGTTTTTCTACTTGGTCCCCAAATTTTAATTAACGCCACACATTAATGCAAGAGACAAATTAAACTAAACAAACTCTCTCTTCCTCTCCCATTTCTCATGCCACTTTCTCTCTCTCTTTGGCAGAAAATTGCTCTCCCTTCTCTCTAGAAAACACTCATTCCCCAAGCAAGAAAGAAGAAACCCAAGCTCCATAACATATGGTAAGATGCTCTTGCAACGTAATCTCCCTCTTTTCTTGAGTTTACCACTACTATTACTTTCTCTTGAGTTCTTCCTTGAATGATCCTCCCTTTTTAAGGATAAAGGCTAGGACTTCAAGAGTTGAAAATGAAAAAGAGAAGGTTTTAAAAGTAGTAAATGGTTGCAAACTTTTCCTTGAGGGGTAAAAGATAAGTTGTTGGTTGTTGTTGTTGTTTTAAGTTGTTGAAAAGATTTATGGAAAGCTCAACATTATGGGGAGGTACTTCCCAAATTTCTTTTGGTATCAGGGAAGGTGTATTTGAGTAGATCAAAGTTAAGAAAAGGGGTTTTGGAAGCAAGGAAACACATGGTATCATGAGCAAAGTTGAAAAACCCTTCCTTTCCTTATTTTTGCTATTTTCGTCCAAGCTAAAGAAAAAAAAGAAAGGATGTGTTTTTGAGAATTTTGATGGTTCCATTGACTTCAAAATGATGTTTTGTGTAGGATGAAGCTAAGAGATGGATTTTAGAAGCTTAAAGGGCCATAAAAATTAAGTCTTGAACATGAAGGACACTTAGAAAACCAAAAGGGGGTTTATTGTGTTTTTACAAGTTTTATGACATCTTTGTGGTTGTATGTTCATATGAGTATTATACCATGGTTGCTAGGGATTTGAGACCTCCAAGAGCATATTGGAAAGGTTAGTCAAGAGAGCCATAAAGTGAAAAAGGAAAAGCTAGGATCTTGAGGTAGCAAAACTACTAATCTCCTTTTATTTTAAGAAAATGATTTGTGAATGTTACATAAACTTTTATGATGAGAAAAGTGCATGATTTGTGTATGAAATGTGACTTTTGTGCTATGGCCATATGCACGCTAAAGTGAAGTTTGATGTGTCACATGTTTATATATTCATACACATGCCATAAAGTCATGTATGCACATTCACTTTGTTATGATTATGTGGTTTTGCTATTTGGATTTCCAAATCTCATCCTCCCCCAATTAACCATGTAGGTGCAAGTTCTAGCAAGGGTAAGGAAAAGGTCCTTGATGAATGAAGATGTTGCCTTTGTTTGCATGGTTTTGTGTACATATTTAAGATGATATGCTCTCTTGATGTTTGTTGTGATTGTAACCCCTAAACATCCACAAGAAAGAACCATATAAATGGGTAATGGTATATGCATGAAAATAGACTAAACTAACAAGGAAGGATAAGAGAATAATCATGCATATTAGAGGCAAGTAATGAACCAAAAAGAGGCTTGGATGAATTTTTGAAAAAATTGGATTTCAAAGTTGAAGGGTTCCAAAGGCCCTGAAAAATGAATCTGTTTCAAGTGACAGTTAAAAATAGCAAATGAGCTCCAAATGGGTTGAAATTTTTTAGTCAGAAACTACACATCCTAAGCTTTATAATATACAAATATTGAGAAATTTGGATTTGTATTTTGAGAGATATAAATTTCCAAAGATTGAGGTAAAATCTAGAAAACTAGAGTGAACCATTTTAGACAGTACGTGATTTTCGAATAAACTGTATCAAATAGGCGAGAATTGGTACCAATGAGTATTTTTCCCCTATAGTTAACTTAATAAGAAAAATTCAGAAATTGCAGTCACTTAGTTTCGATTTTTTTTTTTTGAATTATTTATGATTTTTCAAGTTGGGCCAAAAAACTGAAAAATGGCACTGTGAACAGTACCATCATCTTTTCCCTTTTTAAAAATTCTAGTTCACAATTTTGAACAAATTTGTGATATCTAAGGCCCAAGAGTGATTCATAAGTGATCCATAATAAGAAAATAGGGGGAAAATAGGAGGTGTTACAATGATGGTGGGGAAGGAGTTGGATTTTGATGATTTTAAGGCTTCCAATATATTTAAAATGAGATTTTGTGTGGGGAAAAATGAACACAAGTTTTGAGAAGCATTAGAAATCATTAAGACAAGTTTCCAAACATTAGAATTCTTCAAAAGAGCAAGTTATATTGCGTTTTTGGAGATTCTTTTGTCTAATTTATGACTTGAGCTTGATGATTATGTTCTTCTGTAATGCTTAGGAAGTTTAAATATCAAAGAAATCATTGGAAAAGATTAATAAGAGAGCTTCAAGTTCAAGGGGGCATTAAGAGGATAAGGTATCAACACTCCTAACTTTGGCATCTACTTTGCATTGATTATATACATGTGTTGATTGTCATGATTGTTATGTGGTTGCAACCATTTGAATTATGGAATCTTATTTGCGTGAAAGCTTGATGGTTGTTATGCAATGATTGTCTTGACTTGGTGAAAACTTAATTGATTGTTCTTGTTACATGGCATACTTGTTTCATTTGATAATCATGCACGTAGATGTACTATTAGTGTTTACTACTGGGATTTCCTTGAAATCTCACCCTCCCCAACTAAACATTTTATGTACAAACGCAAGCAAGGGTAAGAGCAAGGTTTATGGTGATTGAAGATGGCATACTATCATGTTCTTGCCTTTGGAAATTATGTATTGTGATTGAACTTTATATTTGAAAGTTGTTGTAGTTATGTAATTCTAAACCTCTACTTGGTTAGTAAGTGAATATATGATTATGCATGCACAAGTAAGGGCTTAAATGCTAAGGGATGTTAAGGAATTTATCATACATTGCAAGAGGATAAAACTTAATTAAAGGAGGCTTTGGCAAATTTTTTAAAAAAGGTTAAGTTTCAAGTGAAGGATTTCAAAACCCAAGAATCTGCCCTATTTTTGGAGTATCAATAAAAATAGAAAACGAACTCCGGATGACTTGAAACTTTCCAGTTAAATACTACACGTAGCCAACTTTTTCTAAATTTGGATGTGTAGATCAAGAGTTATGATTTTCTAAAGTTAAGTGATAAATCTAGAACAAATGAACAGTGATTTTTACGAAATAAACTGTATCAATTGGGCAAGTTTTGGAACCAGTGAGTATTTTCCCCTGTAGATCACTTCATAAGCTTTAAATAGAAATTTGAACCACTCAATTTCAATTTTTCTAGAATTAGTTATGATTTTTCAAAGTTGGTCCAAAAAGCTGTGAATAGTAACTTTGAAAACTTCAAAGTTTTTATTTTGATTCTTTTGGACCTTGTAAGCTATTTGAGGCTTTACTTTGGTTCCGAATCAATATAAATGGAAGTTAAGAGGGTTAATAAGGAGTGTTATATTTTTTGTTAAAGGATGATTATAATGTACATGATTAAATGTGATTTTTAAGCAAACTAACACATTTTTTATAACTACTTAACTTGTTTTCTTAATATTTATAATTAGTTATATTGTATTGTTGTTTGGAGCGGTTGGTCAAATTCATGGTCTATAGCATTATTTGTAGTGATTTTCGTAAAACTACTACTAATTCGAAGTTATAAAAGGTGTCGTGATTCATTTTAGCTCTATAAATTTGAATTTCAAATTTTAAAAAAATAAAAATGATATTTAATTAATTTGTAGTATTTGTAAGCCACTAATAATTTGAATTTCAAATTTTAAAAACATGGGTTGTAAAATTTTGAAAATTAAGTTCTTTTAAACAAATTTGACTCAATTAATTATAGTTCTAAAACTGTTACAAACTCAACAAAACCGTTACTAATGCAAACCACTACAAATACTTGCATATAAACCGCTACAAATTTGAATTTCAAATTTTAAAAACTTGGGGAGTAAATATATGAAAATTAGTATTTATTAAAAAATTGATTCAAAATTAGTAATAGTTTTATAAGTGCTACAAATTTAACAAATCACTTGCCAATGCAAACTACTACAAATACTTTTTCACAAATGACTACTAAGTTCTGACACACATCTTATACATACCATCCCTCCCCAAATTAATTATAGGCCGGAAGTTGCAGAATCAAATTTAACCTGGGGGATGGAAGTCGATAAAAACTTTAAAGTTAAGCGTGCTCACCCTGGAGAAATTTTAGGATGGGTGACCCCCTGGGAAGTTGCCCCAGGAATCAGAAACCAAAAGATCAAGTGCCAAAAGGTCATGGGCAAAATGGGAATTTATGAAAAGTTAGACTGTGAAAGGGCATTTTGGTCATTTGACAAAGTCAAAGTCAAATTCAAAGTCAAATAGTTGACCAAAAATCAGAAAAATCCACAGATGCCCAAAAGATAGAGCAGAAGTCACTGATTACCAGATATTCAACCGATTGTTGAAATTCGGTCTAGATGATGAATTATGGAATTTTAAAGATTTAAGGTTGAAAATATTTATTTAAGGTATCAGGAGTTCTCAAAGACCAAAAAACAAAGTTTATAGAAATTCAGTGGAATTTATAGTATTTTACAAAATTATTGCCCAAAGTACGATTAAGGTGATTTTCCCGAAAATGAGGAAAAAGGCCCGAAAATCCCCAAAAATACAATTTATTACAAAAATTAATTTGGGACAAATTGAAAGGTATTTTGGGGAAATATGAAGGGCTAGAATATCAATGGAAAATATAGAAAATTATAAGGCCCTAAAAATGATTTATTCTAAAATTGTTCGTTTTCAGGAGTTTTCGACGGGATAAAATAATCCAGTTAATTTTGGATGGATTAAGGGACAATTTGAGGATGATGATTTGAAGATATTTAAGAGGGAATTATGGAGATTAAATGAGGATGAAAACATCTCCAGAAAAGTAGAAAAAGATTTATTGGAATTAAGTTACTTTTACCAGTGAAAGTTGTAATCGGTAGAAGTAACTGAATGGAGTTTAGTTTGGTTAGAGTAACCAAACCCCAAAAAGATTTTTCTTCACCATGTGCAGCCATAATGATGCCATTTAAGTGACCAATGAGAGGAAGGATAGTGTCACACATGTGGGTTAATCTTAGCCCTTAAATTTCAAGATTTAATCTTATCCTTCCATACCATTTAACAAGTTTTATAAATCAAGTCTTCCATCCATTTCTCCACCATTCCAACCGAATTTTCCAGCTGCAAAGGAGAGGGAGAGACACCATTTTCAAGCTTGAAGAAGAAGGAGAAGTGCTCTTGAAAATCAAAGGTAAGAGAGCTTACCAACCAAACCTATACATCAATCTCTTCCTCTCAACTTCCTCTACCTTTCTATCGGTTTAGATTTTTGATTTTGGCTCTCTTTTGGTGGCTGGAAAGTTAGGGTTCATGAGAGGAAAAATAAGAAAGAGAGGGATTTAGAGGAAATAAGTGGTTGCAAAACACTTCTTGCATGTTAAGGAGAAGATTGATGTATATATTGCTTGGTTTTGATGTTTGTATGAAATTTTGGAATCTCAAACCCTAAGGGGAGATGCTGCCAAAATTTCTATTGAATGAAGGAGAGTTGAATTGAGGCTATATAATCCATGGAAATAAGGTTAGAAACAAGAAAATGAAGTTACATATCAAGAAAAGTTGAAAAGAACCATTTTTCCAATCTTTGGCAATTTTCGTGCAAATCTGGAAAGTGCAGGAAGGAGTGAGTTTTTGATGATTTTAATGCTTCCATTGGCTTTAAAATGAGAAATTGTGTAGGGGTAAAGTGAGCC
>JANTPZ010149818.1:23482-52480 GCA_025593235.1 Vachellia pachyceras
AGAAGGAAGAAGCTTGAGAAAATCAAAGGTAAGAGGTTAAAGCACTTGAAACTATACATCAATCTCTTCCTCTCAACTTCCTCTACCTTTCTATCGGTTTAGATTTTTGATTTTGGCTCTCTTTTGGTGGCTGGAAAGTTACGGTTCATGAGAGGAAAAATAAGAAAGAGAAGGATTTAGAGGAAATAAGTGGTTGTAAAACACTCCTTGCATGTTAAGGAGAAGATTGATGTATATATTGCTTGGTTTTGATGTTTGTATGAAATTTTGGAATCTCAAACCCTAAGAGGAGATGCTGCCAAAATTTCTATTTAATGAAGGAGAGTTGAATTTAGGCTATATAATCCATGGAAATAAGGTTGGAAACAAGAAAATGAGGTTACATATCAAGAAAAGTTGAAAATAACCATTTTTCCCATCTTTGGCAATTTTCGTGCAAATCTGGAAAGTGCAGGGAGGAATGAGTTTTTGATGATTTTAATGCTTCCATTGGCTTTAAAATGAGAAATTGTGTAGGGGTAAAGTGAGCCAATGAATTAGGAAGCATTAAAAATCAATATGACAAGTTAAAACTCACTAGGAAGTAAGAAGTTCAAGAGTTGGTTCAAAGGAGTTTTACCTTGGTTTTTGTCTTGGAAATGGCTTGTGATTAATGGCCATAATATTGTTGATTATGTAGGCAAGTGTTTGGTGCAAGAGGATTAATTTTAAGGAGACCAAGAGAGCTTACAAGTTAAAAGGAAAGTTAAAGAGGAAAAGGTAGCAAGACCTTCTAACCCTAAGCTTAATTGTTTTGAAAATGTGTATGAATTATGCATGACTTGTGTTGAAAATTTGTGATGATTGAAAGTGTGAATATGTGCTTTTGTTTGCTATGGCCATATGCATTTCATTGTTACATGTTGCACTTTCACACTTATATTGAAAGTTGTCATGCAATTTTATTTAGAAAGTTTTGCTACTGGGATTTTCAAAAATCTCACCCTCCCCCACTAACCATTTTTAGGTGGAAGAACACTCAAGGGTAAGAAGAAGATGCTTGATACTTGAAGCAAAGTTTGATATGTATTAATATGGATTTTGTTATAGACATTATGTTGTTAAGTTTTATAATTGTAATGAGATATATAATGTAACTTGGGAATATATCATAGACTTATCATAAGTAGTGTATGCTTTATGAATGCCTAATTAAATAGGCTAATATGGTTAAGAAAAGCTTAGAAATCAAAATGATAAGTTATGAAGTTAAGTAGGGTAAAAATTTGACTAAGTGCTGGAAGTAAAGTTGGTCATTTTCCCTACTTTGCCCTTTCGAAAGCCAGAGTAAATGAACTTCAACTGAATTGATATTTGGTGGAAAAATAGTTCACATTACAAGGTTCAAAACAAGCTAAAGATCACTGAAATTGGGGTTTGGTACAGAAAGTTATGAGTGTCCAAAGTTGGTGAAAAATCACAGAAAACCTGGGAAAATGAAAATTTACCATATGAACAGTGCTTTTTCACGAATGAATCTGTATCAATTGGACAATTTACTGTTCAAATGAGTATTTTTACCTCATAAAGGAATGTGTAAGCTTCAATTAGAAGTTGGAACCACTCAGTTTTGATTTTTTTAGAATTAGTTATGAATTTTCAAAGTTGGCCTTAAAAACTGTGAATAGTAACTTTCCTAAAAATGAAAGTTTTCAATTTAGTCCCTTTTAACAATTTAAGTTATTTGAGGCCATTAATTGGTTCCAACTCATCATAAGGCCATTAATTGGTTCCAACTCATCATTAATTGGTCAGTTTTTGAAAATTCATCCATCTTCTACAAAAACAGCGCCCGTTCGTTTCTGGCCTTCTTTGGTTGGAAAGTACGGAAATTTTTCACTGTCTCGGAATTACGTGGAAACTTCCTCTCTTGCTTATTTGTCAATGCGGATTGTAGATATTTGGTTAGTTTTTTAAAATTCTTCCATTTGCTCTAAAAATGATGCCCGTTCATTTCTGGCCTTCTTTGGTTGGAAAGTAAGAAAATTTGTCACTGTTTTGGAATTACGTGGAAACTTCCTCTCTTACTCAATTTTGAATGCTGATTCTAGATACTTGTTTATTTTTTGAAAATCATCCATCTGCTTAAAAAAAGACGCACGTTCTTTTCTTGCCTTCTTTGGTCGGAAAGTATGAAAATTTTTCTATGTCACGGAATTGCGTTGAAACTCCCTCTCTTGCTCATTTTTTGCATACGGATTCAAGATATTTGGTCAGTTTTTTAAAATTCATCCATTTGCTCAAAAAATGACGCCTGTTCATTTCTGGCCTTCTTTGGTCGGAAAGTACAAAAATTTTTCACTGTCTCATAATTGCGTGGAAACTTCCACTCTTACTCATTTTTGAATGTTGATTCTACAAAAATAGTTATTTTTTTTAAAATTCTTCCATCTGCTGAAAAACGGCACTCATTCGTTTATGGCCTTCTTTGGTCGAAAAGTACAAAAATTTTTCACTATCCCAGAATGCGTCGAAACCTCCTCTCTTACTCATTTTTGAATGCGGATTCTAGATATTTGGTTAGTTTTTTAAAATTCATCCATATGCTCGAAAAGCGACACCCGTTCGTTTCTGCCCTTCTTTGGTCGGAAAGTATGAAAATTTTTCAATATCACGGAATTGCTTCGAAACTTTCTCTCTTTCACATTTTTTAAATACGGATTCTAGCTATTTGTTTACTTTTTTAAAATTAATCCATCTGCTAAAAAAACGACACCTGCTCGTTTATGGCCTTTTTTGGTCGGAAAGTACGAAAATTTTTCACTGTCTCGAAATTGCGTGGAAACTTCCTCTCTTGCTCATTTTTTTAATGCGGATTCTAGTTATTTGGTTAGTTTTTGAAAATTCATCCATCTTCTCCAAAAAGGCGCCCGTTTGTTTCTGGCCTTCTTCGGTCGGAAAGTACGAAAATTTTTCACTGTCTCGGAATTATGTGGAAACGACCTCTCTTGCTCATTTTTGAATGAGGATTCTAGATATTGGCTAGTTTTTTAAAAAATGCATCCATCTGCTCGAAAAACGGCGCCCGTTCGTTTCTGCCCATCTTTGGTCAAAAAGTACGAAAATTTGTCACTGTCTCGGAATTGCGTGGAAACTTTCTCTCTTGCACATTTTTCAATTCGGATTCTAGATATTTGGTTAGGTTTTGAAAATTCATCTATCTCCTCGAAAAAGGCACCCGTTCGTTTCTGCCCATCTTTGGTTAAAAAGTACGAAAATTTTTCACTGTCTCGGAATTGCGTGAAACTTTCTCTCTTGCAGATTTTTTTAATGCGAATTCTAGTTATATGGTTAGTTTTTGAAAATTCATCCATCCTCTCCAAAAATGGCGCCCGTTCGTTTCTGGCCTTCTTGGGTCGGAAAGTACGAAAATTTTTCACTGTCTCAGAATTGCGTGGAAACATCCTCCCTTGCTCATTTTTGAATGCGGATTCTAGATACTTGGTTAGTTTTTTAAAAATGCATCCATCCTCTCAAAAAACGGCGCCTGTTCGTTTCTGCCCATCTTTGGTCAAAAAGTACGAAAATTTGTCACTGTCTCGGAATTGCGTGGAAAATTTCTCTCTTGCACATTTTTCAATTCGGATTCTAGATATTTGGTTAGGTTTTGAAAATTTATCCATCTGCTCGAAAAAGGGCCCGTTCGTTTCTGGCCTTCTATGGTCGGAAAGTACGAAAATTTTTCTCTCTCTTAGAATTGCGTGAAACTTCCTCTTTTGCTCATTTTTTTAATGCGAATTCTAGTTATTTGGTTAGTTTTTGAAAATTCATCCATCCTCTCCAAAAATGGCGCCCGTTCGTTTCTGGCCTTCTTTGGTCGGAAAGTACGAAAATTTTTCACTGTCTCGGAATTGCGTGGATACATCCTCCCTTGCTCATTTTTGAATGCGGATTCTAGATATTTGGTTAGTTTTTGAAAATTGATCCATCTGCTCAAAAAACGGCGCCCGTTCGTTTCTGGCCTTCTTTGGTCGGAAAGTACGAAAATTTTTCACTCTCTCGAAATTGCGTGGAACTTCCTCTTTTGCTCATTATTTTAATGCGGATTCTAGTTATTTGGTTAGTTTTTGAAAATTCATCCATCCTCTCCAAAAATGGCGCCCGTTCGTTTCTGGCCTTCTTTGGTCGGAAAGTACGAAAATTTTACACTGTCTCGAATTGCGTGGAAACTTCCTCTCTTGCTCATTTTTTAATGCGGATTCTAGTTATTTGGTTAGTTTTTGAAAATTCATCCATCTGCTCGAAAAACGGCCCCCGTTCGTTTCTGCCCATCTTTGGTCAAAAAGTACGAAAATTTGTCACTGTCTCGGAATTGCGTGGAAACTTTCTCTCTTGCACATTTTTCAATTCGGATTCTAGATATTTGTTTAGGTTTTGAAAATTCATCCATCTGCTCGAAAAAGGCGCGCATTCGTTTCTGGCCTTCTATGGTCGGAAAGTACGAAAATTTTTCACTCTCTCGGAATTGCGTGGAACTTCCTCTCATGCTCATTTTTTTTAATGCGGATTCTAGTTATTTGGTTAGTTTTTGAATATTCATCCAACTGCTACAAAAACAGCGCCCCTTCGTTTCTTGCTTACTTTGGTCGGAAAGTACGAAAATTTTTCACCTTCTCAGAATTGCGAGAAACTTCCTCTCTTGCTCATTTTTGAATGTGGATTCTAGTTATTTGGTTATTTTTTTAAATTCATCCATCTTCTCAAGAAAGATGCCCGTTTGTTTCAGGACTTCTTTGGTCGGAAAGTACGAAAATTTTTCACTGTCTCAGAATTGCGTTTAAACTTCCTCCTTGCTCATTTTTGAATGCGGATTCTAGATAGTTGGTTAGTTTTTTTAAAAAATGCATCCATCTGCTCGAAAAACGGTGCCCGTTCGTTTCTGCCCATCCTTGGTCAAAAAGTACGAAAATTTGTCACTGTCTCGGAATTGCGTGGAAACTTGCTCTCTTGCACATTTTTCAATTCGGATTCTAGATATTTGGTTAGGTTTTGAAAATTCATCCATCTGCTCCAAAAAGGTGCCCGTTAGTTTCTGGCCCTTTTTGGTCGGAAAGTACGAAAATTCTTCACTATCTCGGAATTGCGTGGAAACTTCCTCTCTTGCTCATTTTTCAATTCGGATTCTAGATATTTGGTTAGTTTTTTAAAATTCATCCATGTGATCCAAAAATGGTGCATGTTCGTTTCTTGCCTTCTTTGGTCGGGAAGTACGAAAATTTTTCACTTTCGCGGAATTGCGTGGAAACATCCTCTTTTGCTCATTTTTTAATACGGATTCCAGTTATTTGGATAGTTTTTGAAAATTCATCCATCTTCTCTAAAAACGGCGCCCGTTCGTTTCTATCTTTCTTTGGTCGGGAAGTACAAAAATTTTTCACTGTCTTGGAATTGCGTGGAAACTTTTTCTCTTGCTCATTTTTAAATTCGGATTCGAGATATTCGGTTAGTTTTTTTACAATTCAACCATCTAATTGAAAAACAGCGCCCGTTCATTTCTGCCTTCTTTGGTCGGTAAGTACGAAAATTTGTCACTTCCTCGGAATTGCGTGGAAACTTCCTCTCAAGCTCATTTTTCAATGTGGATTCTAGATATTTGGTTAGTTTTTGAAAATTCATCAATCTGCTCCAAAAACGGTGCCTGTTCTTTTATGTCCTTCTTTGGTCGGGAAGTACGAAAATTTTTCACTTTCACGGTATTGCGTGGAAACTTCCTCTCTTGCTCATTTTTTAATGCGGATTAGAGTTTTTTGGATAGTTTTTGAAAAACGGCGCCCGTTCGTTTCTGGCCTTCTTTGGTCGGGAAGTACGAAAATTTTCCACTTTCTCAGAATTGGGTTGAAACTTCCTCTCTTGCTCTTTTTTTTAATACGGATTCCAGCTATTTGGATAGTTTTTGAAAATTCATCGATCTCCTCCAAAAATTGCGCCCGTTCGTTTCTGTCCTACTTTGGTTGGAAAGTACGAAAAATTTTCACTGTCTTGGAATTGCGTGGAAACTTCCTATCTTGCTAATTTTTGAATGCGGATTCTATATATTTGGTTAGTTTTTTTAAAAATTCATCCATCTGCTCGAAATACGGCGCCCATTCGTTTCTGCCTTTCTTTGGTCGGAAAGTCTGAAAATTTTTCACTGTCTCGAAATTGCATGGAAACTTCCTCTCTTTCTCATTTTTGAATGCGGATTCTAGCTATTTAGATAAATTTTTAAAATTCATCCATCTGCTCCAAAAATAACGCGTGTTCGTTTCTGACCTTCTTTGGTCGGAAAGTACGAAAATTTTTAGTGTCTCGGAATTGCGTGAAAAATTTCTCTCTTTCTCATTTTTGAATGCGGATTCTAGCTATTTAGATAAAGTTTTAAAATTCATCCATCTGCTCCAAAAATAACGCGTGTTCGTTTCTGACCTTCTTTGGTCGGAAAGTACGAAAATTTTTAGTGTCTCGGAATTGCGTGAAAAATTTCTCTCTTTCTCATTTTTGAATGCGGATTCTAGCTATTTAGATAAAGTTTTAAAATTCATCCATCTGCTCCAAAAATAACGCGTGTTCGTTTCTGACCTTCTTTGGTCGGAAAGTACGAAAATTTTTAGTGTCTCGGAATTGCGTGAAAAATTTCTCTCTTTCTCATTTTTGAATGCGGATTCTAGCTATTTAGATAAAGTTTTAAAATTCATCCATCTGCTCCAAAAATAACGCGTGTTCGTTTCTGACCTTCTTTGGTCGGAAAGTACGAAAATTTTTAGTGTCTCGGAATTGCGTGAAAAATTTCTCTCTTTCTCATTTTTGAATGCGGATTCTAGATATTTATTAATTTTAAAAATTCATCCATCAGCTCCAAAAACGACACCCGTTCGTTTCTGACCTTCTTTGGTCGGAAAGTACGGAATTTTTTAGTGTCTCAGAATTGCGTGGAAACTTCCTCTCTTGCTTAATTTTTTAATGCAGATTCTATTTCTTTGGTTAGTTTTTGACAATTAATCCATCTTCTCTAAAAACGGTGCCCGTTCGTTTCTGGCCTTATGTAGTCGAAAAGTCCGAAAATTTTTCACTGTCTCAGAATTACGTGGAAACTTCCTCTCTTTCTCATTTTTTTGCAGATTCTAGATATTTGGTTCTTTTTTTATAATTCATCCATCTGCTCAAAAAACGACGCCCATTCGTTTCTGGCGTTCTTTGGTCGGAAAGTACGCAAATTTTTCATTGTCTCGGAATTGCGTGAAAACTTCCTCCCTTACTCATTTTTGAATACTAATTCTAGATATTTGGTTAGTTTTTAAAATTCATCCATCTGCTCCAAAAACGACGCACGTTCGTTTCTTCCCTTCTTTGGTCGGAAAGTACGAAAATTTTTCACTGTCTCTGAATTGCACGGAAACTTCCTCTCTTTCTCATTTTTGAATTCGGATTCTAGATATTTAGTTAAATTTTTAAAATTCATCCATCTTCTCCAAAACAACGCCTGTTCGTTTCTGGCCTTCTTTGGTCAGAAAGTACGAAAATTTTTCACTGTCTCAGAATTGTTTGGAAACGTCCTCTCTTACTCATTTTTCAATGTTGATTCTAGATATTTGGTTATTTTTTTAAAATTCATCCATCTGCTCCAAAAACGGCGCCCGTTCTTTTTTGGCCTTCTATGGTCGGAAAGTACAAAAATTTTCACTGTCTCGGAATTGCGTGGAAACTTCCTCCCTTGGTCATTTTTAAATGCGGATTCTAGATATTTGGTTAATTTTTTAAAATTCATCTATCTGCTCAAAAAACGACGGCCGTTCGTTTTCTGGCCTTCTTTGGTTGGAAAGTACGAAAATTTTTTAGTGTCTCAAAATTGCGTGGAAACTTCCTCTCTTTCTCATTTTTCAATGCTGATTCTAGATAATTGGTTATTTTTTTAAAATTCATCCATCTGCTCCAAAAAGGCGCCCGTTCCTTTCTGGCCTTCTATGGTCGGAAAGTATGTAAATTTTTCACTGTCTCGGAATTGTGTGGAAACTTCCTCTCTTTCTCATTTTTGAATGTGGATTCCAGATATTTGGTTAGTTTTTAATATTCATCCATCTGCTACAAAAACAGAGCCCCTTCGTTTCTTGCTTACTTTGGTCGGAAAGTACGAAAATTTTTCACATTCTCGGAATTGCGAGAAACTTCCTCTTTCTCATTTTTGAATGCGGATTCTAGATATTTGGTTATTTTTTTAAATTCATCCATCTACTCAAGAAAGGTGCCCGTTTGTTTCAGGACTTCTTTGGTCGGAAAGTACGAAAATTTTTCACTGTCTCGGAATTGCGTTTAAACTTCCTCCCTTGCTCATTTTTGAATGCGGATTATAGATAGTTTGTTAGTTTTTTTAAAATTGATCCATCTGCTCAAAAAAGGCGCCCGTTCGTTTCTGGCCTTTTTTGGTCGGAAAGTACGAAAATTTTTTATTGTCTCGGAATTGCGTGGAAACTTCATCTCTTACTCATTTTTGAACGCAGATTCTAGATATTTGGATAATTTTTTGAAATTCATCAATCTGCTGAAAAACGGCGCCCGTTCGTTGCTAGCCTTCTTTGGCCGGAAAGTACAAAAATTTTTCACTGTCTCGGAATTGCGTGGAAACTTCCACTCTTGCTCATTTTTTAATGAGGATTCTAGATTTTTTTAATTTTTTAAAATTCATCCATCTTCTCAAAAAACGACGCCTGTTCATTTCTCGCCTTCTTTGGTCGGAAAAAACGAAAATTTTTCACTTTCTCAAAATTGCCTGCAATCATCCTCCCTTCCTCTTTTTTTATGCGGATACTGGTTATTTGGTTGGTATTTTAAAATTCATCCATCTGCACCAAAAACGGGGCCCGTTTGTTTCTGGCCTTGTTTGGTCGGAAACTATGAAAATTTTTCATTGTCTCGGAATTGCGTTGAAACTTACTCTCATACTCATTTTTGACTGCTGATTCTAAATATTTGGTTAGGTTTTGAAAATTCATCCATCTGCTCCAAAAACGGCACCCGTTCATTTCTTGCCTTGTTTGGTCGGAAACTACGAACATTTTTCACTGTCTCATAAAAATTGCATGGAAACATCCTCTCTTACACATTTCTGATTGCTGATTGTAGATATTTGGTTGGTTTTTGAAAATTTATCCATCTCCTCAAAAAACGGTGCCTGCTCATTTCAGGCCTTCTTTGGTCGGAAAGTACGAAAATTTTTCACGGTCTCGCAATAATTGCGTGGAAACTTCTTGTCTTGCTCATTTTTGAATGCGGATTCTAGATTTTTTTTAATTTTGAAAATTCATCCATCTTCTCAAAAAATGGCGCCCGCTCATTTCTCGCATTCTTTGGTCGGAAAGTACGAAAATTTTTCACTTTCTCAGAATTGCGTGGAAACTTCCTCTCTTGCTCATTTTTTTAAGCATATACTATATTTCGTTAGTTTTTTAAAATTCATCCATCTGCTCCAAAAACGACGCCCGTTCGTTTCTGGCCTTCTTTGGTCGGAAAGTACGAAAATTTTTCGCTGTCTCGGAATTGCTTGGACACTTCCTGTCTTGCTCATTTTTGAATGTGGATTCTAGATTTTCTTAATTTTTTAAAATTCATCCATCTTCTCAAAAAACGACGCACGTTCGTTTCTCGCCTTCTTTGGACGGAAACTACAAAAATTTTTCACTTTCTCATATCTGCGTGGAAACTTCCTCTCTTCCTCATTTTTTAAGCGGATACTAGTTAATTGGTTAGTTTTTGAAAATTCATCCATCTGCTCAAAAAATGGCGCCCGTTCCTTTCTGGCCTTCTTTGGTCGGAAAGAACCAAAATTATTCATTGTCTCGGAATTGCGTGGAAACTTCCTGTCTTACTCATTTTTGAATGCGGGTTCTAGATATTTGGTTACTTTTTGAAAATTCATCCATCTGCTCCAAAAATGGCGCCTGTTTGTTTCTGGCCTTCTTTGGTCGGAAAGTACGAAAGTTTTTCACTGTCTCGGAATTACGTGGAAACTTCCTCTCATACTCATTTTTTTCTGTTGATTCTAGATATTTGGTTAGTTTTTGAAAATTGATCCATCTGCTCCAAAAAGGCACCCGTTCGTTTCTATCCTTGTTTGGTCAGAAAGTACAAAAATTTTTCATTGTCTCGTAATAATTGGGTGGAAACTTCCTCTCTTACACATTTCTGATTGCTTATTATAGATAGTATGTTAGTTTTTGAAAATTTATCCATCTCCTCAAAAAACAGCGCCCGTCATTTCAGGCCTTCTTTGGTCGGAAAGTACAAAAATTTTTCAGTCTCGAAATTGTGTACAAGTTATCTCTCTTACTCATTTTTTAACGAGGATTCTAGATTTTTTTTAATTTTTTAAAATTCATCCAACTTCTCATAAAACGGTGTTTGTTCGTTTCTCGCCTTCTTTGGTCGAAAAGTACGAAATTTTTCACTTTCTCATAATTGCGTGGAAACTTCCTCTCTTCCTCATTTTTAAGCAGATACTAGTTATTTGGTTAGTTTTTGAAAATTCATCCATCTTCTCCAAAAAAAGGCGCCAGTTCTTTTTGGCCTTCTTTGATCGGAAAGTACGAAAATTTTTCTGTGTCTCGAAATTGCGTGGAAACTTCCTCTCTTACTCATTTTTGACTGCTGATTCTAGATATTTGGTTAGTTTTAGAAAATTCATCCATCTGCTCCAAAAACGGTGCCCGTTCGTTTCTTGCCTTGTTTGGTCAGAAAGTACGAAAATTTTTCACTGTCTCGTAATAATTGCGTAGAAACTTCCTCTCTTACTCATTTCTGATTGCTGATTATAGATATTATATTAGTTTTTGAAAATTTATCCATCTCCTCAAGAAACGGTGCCCGTTCGTTTCAAGCCTTCTTTGGTGGGAAAGTACGAAAATTTTTCACTGTCTCGGAATCACATGGAAACTCCTCTCTTGCTCATTTTTGAATGCGAATTCTAGATTTTTTTTAAAAAAAATTCATCCATCTTCTCAAAAAAGGTGCCCGTTCGTTTCAGGACTTCTTTGGTCGGAAAGTACAAAATTTTTCACTCTCTCGGAATTGCGTTTAAACTCCCTCCCTTGTTCATTTTTGAATGCGGATTATAGATATTTGTTTAGTTTTTTTAAAATAGATCCATCTGCTCAAAAAACAGTGCTCGTTCATTTCTGGCCATCTTTTGTCAAAAAGTACAAATATTTTTCACTATCTCGGAATTGGGTGGAAACTTCCTCACTTACTCATTTTTGAACGCGGATCCTAGATTTTGGGTTAGTTTCTTAAAATTCATCCATCTGCTAAAAAAAGTGCCAGTTCGTTTTTGGTCTTCTTTGGTCGGAAAGTACGAAAATTTTTCACTGTCTCGGCATTGCGTGGAAACTTCGTCTCTTACTCATTTTTGAACTCGGATTCTAGATATTCGGTTAGTTTTTTAAAATTCATCAATCTGCTCAAAAAAGGCGCCAGTCCCTCTCTGGCCTTCTTTGGTCGGAAAGTGCGAAAATTTTACACTGTCTCGTAATAATTGCGTGTAAACTTCCTCTCATACACATTTTTTACTGCTGATTATAGATATTTAGTTAGTTTTGAAGAATTTATCCATCTGCTCAAAAAACGGTGCCCGTTCATTTCAGGCCTTCTTTGGTCAGAAAGAACGAAAATTTTTCACCGTCTCGAAATTGCGAGCAAACTTCCACTCTTTCTCATTTTTGAATGCGGATTCTAGATTTTTTTTTCTACTTTTTAAAATTCATCCATCTTCTCAAAAAACGGCGCCGGTTCGTTGCTGGCCTTCTTTGGTCGGAAAGTACGAAAATTTTTACTTTCTCAGAATTGCATGGAAACTTCGTCGCTTCCTCATTTTTGGATGTTGATTGTAGATATTTGGTTAGGTTTTGAAAATTTATCCAACTACTCCACAAACGGCGCATTTCATTTCTTGCCTTATTTGGTCGGAAGGTACGAAAATTTTTCACTGTCTCGGAATTGCGTGAAAACTTCCTCTCTTACTCATTTTTGAACTCGGAATCTAGATATTTGTTTAGTTTTTTAAAATTCATCCATCTACTAAAAAAAGGCGCCAGTTCGTTTCTGGCCTTCTTTGGTCGGAATGTACGAAATTTTTCACTGTCTCGGAATTGCGTGGAAACTTCATCACTTACTCATTTTTGAATGCGGATTCTAGATTTTTGGTTACTTTTTTAAAATTCATCGATCTGCTTAAAAAAGGTGCCAATACGTTTCTGGCCTGCTTTGGACAAAAAGTACGAAAATTTTTCACTGTCTCAGAATTGGGTGCAAACTTCCTCTCTTGCTCATTTTTTAACGGGGATCCTAGATTTTTGGTTAGTTTTTCAAATTCCATCCATCTTCTAAAAAAAGGTGCCAGTTCGTTTTTGGGCTCCTTTGGTCGGTAAGTACGAAAATTTTTCACCATCTCGAAATTATGTGCAAACTTCCTCTCTTGCTCATCTTTGAATGCGGATTCTAGATTTTTTTCTATTTTATAAAATCCATCCATCTTCTCAAAAAATGGCGCCCGTTCGTTTCTGGCCTTCTTTGGTCGGAAAGTACAAAAATTTTTACTTTCTCGGAATTGCGTGGAAACATCCTCTCTTCCTCATGTTTGGATGATGATTGTAGATATTTGGTTAGGTTTTGAAAATTTATCCAACTACTCCACAAACGGCGCCTTTCGTTTCTTGCCTTATTTGGTTGGAAGGTACGAAAATTTTTTACTGTCTTGGAATTGCATGGAAACTTCCCCTCTTACTCATTTTAAAAAGCGGATTCTAGATATTTGGTTAAATTTTTAAAATTAATCCATTTGCTCAAAAACGGCGCCCGTTCGTTTATGCTAGTTTTGGGTTGGAAAGTACAAAAATTTTTCACTGTCTGAGAATTTCGTGGAAACATTCTTTCTTAATCATTTTTGAACGAGGATTCTAAATATTTGGTCAATTTTTTAAAATTCATCCATATGCTCAAAAAAGGCACCCATTCGTTTTTGGCCTTCTTTGTTCGGAAAGTTCAAATATTTTTCACTTCCTCGAAATTGCGTGGAACTTCCTCTTTTGCTCATTTTTTAATGTGGATTCTAGCTATTTGGTTAGTTTTTGAAAATTCATCCATCTGCTCCAAGAACCGCGACCATTTGTTTCTGGCCTTCTTTGGTTGGAAAGTACGAAAATTTTTCAGTCTCGGAATTGCGTGGAAACTTCCTCTCTTACTCATTTTTGAATGCTAAATCTAGATACTTGGTTAATTTTTTAAAATTCATCCATCTGCTAAAAAACGACGCCCGTTCTTTTATGGCATTCTTTGGTCGGAAATTACGAATATTTTTCACTTCCCCGGAATTGCTTGGAAACTTCCTCTTTCACTCATTTTTGAATGCTAAATCTAGATACTTGGTTATTTTTTGAAAATTCATCCATCTTCTCCAAAACAACACCCGTTCGTTTATGGATTTCTTTGGTCGGAAAGTACCAAAATTTTTCACTGTCTTGGAAATGCGTGGAAACTTCCTCTCTTACTCATTTTTGAAAGTAGATTCTAGATACTTGGTTATTTTTTGAAAATTCATCCATCTGCTACAAAAACGATGCCCGTTCGTTTCTGGCCTTCTTTGGTCGAAAGTACGAAATTTTTCAAAGTCTCGGAATTGCGTGGAAACTTCCTCTCTTACTCATTTTTGAATGCTAATTATAGATACTTGGTTATTTTTTGAAAATTCACACATCTGCTATAAAAACGGCGCCCGTTTGTTTCTGACCTTCTTTGGTTGGAAAGTAAGAAATATTTCACTGTCTCGGAATTATGTCGAAACTTCCTCTCTTACACATTTTCGAATGCTGAAACTAGATACTTGGTTAATTTTTTAAAATTCATCCATCTGCTAAAAAACGGCGCCCGTTCATTTATGGCATTCTTTGGTCGGAAAGTACGAATATTTTTCACTTTCCCGGAATTGCTTGGAAACTTCCTCTTTCATTCATTTTTGAATGCTGAATCTAGATACTTAGTTATTTTTTGAAAATTCATCCATCTTCTCCAAAACAACGCCCTTTCGTTTATCGATTTCTTTGGTCGGAAGTACCAAAATTTTTCACTGTCTTGGAAATGCGTGGAAACTTCCTCTCTTACTCATTTTTGAAAGCAGGTTCTAGATACTTGGTTATTTTTTGAAAATTCATCCATCTGCTACAAAAACGACGCCAGTTCGTTACTGGCCTTCTTTGGTCGAAAGTACGAAATTTTTCAATGTCTCGGAATTGCGTGGAAACTTCCTCTCTTACTCATCTGATTATAGATACTTGGTTATGTTTTGAAAATTCATACATCTGCTATAAAAACGGCGCTTGTTTGTTTCTAGCCTTCTTTGGTCGGAAAGTACGAAATTTTTCACTGTCTCGGAATTACGTGGAAACTTCCTCTCTTACACATTTTCGACTGCTGAATCTAGATACTTGGTTATCTTTTGAAAATTCATCCATCTGCTCTAAAAACCGCGCCCGTTGCTCGGAAAGTACGAAAATTTTCACTGTCTCAGAATTCTGTGGAAACTTCCACTCTTACTCATTTCTGAAAGCGGATTCTAGTTGTTTCGTTAATTTTTTAAAACTCATCCATCTGCTCAAAAAAGGCGCCAATTCATTTTTGGCCTTTTTTGGTCGGAAAGTACGAAAATTTTTCACTATCTCGGAATTGCGTGGAAACATCCTCTCTTACTCATTTTTGAACGAGGATTCTACAAATTTGGTCAATTTTTTAAAATTCATCCATCTGCTCAAAAACGGCGCCCGTTCGTTTCTTTGGTCGGAAAGTACGAATATTTTTCACTTCCGCAGAATTGCTTGGAAACTTCCTCTCTTACTCATTTTTGAATGCTGAATCGAGATACTTGGTTATTTTTTGAAAATTCATCCATCTGCTCGAAAAATCGCGCCCGTTCATTTCAGGATTTCTTTCGTCGGAAAGTAAGAAAATTTTTCACTGTCTCAGAATTGCGTGGAAACTTCCTATCTTACTCATTTTTGAAAGCGGATTCTAGATGTTTGGTTAATTTTTTAAAATTCATCCATCTGCTAAAAAACGGTGCCCGTTCGTTTCTGCCCTTTTTGGGTCGGAAAGTATGAATATTTTTCACTTCCCCGGAATTGCGTGGAAACTTCCCCTCTTACTCAATTTTTCAATGCTGAATCTAGATACTTGGCAATTTTTTGAAAATTCATCCATCTGGTCCAGAAACCGCGCCCGTTCATTTCTGGATTTCTTTGGTCGAAAAGTACGAAAATTTTTCCTGTCTCGGAATTGCGTAGAAACTTCCTCTCACTCATTTTTGAATGCTGATTCTTGATATTTGTTTAGTTTTTTAAAATTCATCCATCTGCTCCAAAAACCGCGCCCGT
This sequence comes from Vachellia pachyceras, assembly GCA_025593235.1. Lineage (NCBI taxonomy): Eukaryota > Viridiplantae > Streptophyta > Magnoliopsida > Fabales > Fabaceae > Vachellia > Vachellia pachyceras. Next base: position 38,908 of record JANTPZ010149818.1, read on the forward strand.
TCGTTTCTGGCCTTCTTTGGTTGCGAAGTACAAAAATTTTCACAGTCTCAGAATTGCGTAGAAACTTCCTCTCTTACTCATTTTTGAATGCTGATTCTTGATATTTGTTTAGTTTTTGAAAATTCATCCATCTGCTCCAAAAAAGGACCCCGTTCATTTCTGGCCTTCTTTTTTGGAAAGTACGAAAATTTTTCACTGTCTCGGAATTGTGTGGAAACTTTCTCTCTTCCTCATTTTTGAATGCTGATCCTTGATATTTGTTTAGTTTTTGAAAATTCATCCATCTGCTCCAAAAAAGGCCCCCGTTTGTTTCTGTCCTTCTTTGGTCGTAAAGTACGAAAATTTTTCGCTGTCTCGAAATTGCGTGGAAACTTCCTCTCTTCCTCATTTTTGAATGCTAATTCTAGATATTTGGTTATTTTTTAAAAAATCATCCATCTCCTCCAAAAACAACGCCTGTTCGTTTCTGGCCTTCTCTGGTTGGAAAGTACACAAACTTTTCACTGTCTCGTAATTACGTGGAAACTTCCTCTCTTACTCATTTTTGAAAGCGGATTCTAGATATTTGGTTAATTTTTTAAAATTCATTCATCTGCTCCAAAAACAGCGCCCGTTCGTTTTGTGGGCTTCTTTGGTCGAAATGTGCGAAAATTTTAAATTGTCTCGGAATCGCGTCGAAACTTCCTCTCTTACTCATTTTTAAATGCTGATTCTTGATAGTTGTTTAGTTTTTTAAACTTCATGCATCTGCTCCAAAAAAGGCCCTCGTTCATTTCTGGCCTTCTTTAGTCGGAAAGTACGAAAATTTTTCACTGTCTCAAAATTTGAGTCCTGATTCTAGATACTTGGTTAATTTTTTGAAAATTCATCCATCTTCTCGAAAAACGGAGCCCGTTCGTTTCTGGCCTCCTTTGGTCGGAAAGTACGAAAATTTCTCACTGTCTCGGAATTGCATGGACACTTCCTCTCTTACTGATTTTTGAATGGTTCTTTATATTTATTTAGTTTTTGAAAATTCATCCATCTGCTCCAAAAAAGGCCTCCGTTCGTTTCTGGCTTTCTTTGGTCAGAAAGTACGAAAATTTTCCACTGTCTCTGAATTGCGTAGAAACTTCCTCTCTTACTCATTTTTGAATTCTGATTCTTGATATTTGTTTAGTTTTTGAAAATTCATCCATCTGCTCCAAAAACTCCCCTGTTCGTTTCTGGCCTTCTTTGGTCGGAAAGTACGAAAATTTTTCACTTTCTCACAATTGCATGGAAACTTCCATTCTTACTCATTTTTGAGTGCTGATTCTAGATAGTTGGTTCATTTTGAAAATTCATCCATCTGCTCCAAAAAAGGCCCCTGTTTGCTTCTGGCCTTCTTTGGTCGGAAAGTACGAAAATTTTTCACTGTCTCGGAATTGCATGGAAACTTCCTCTCTTACTCATTTTTGAAAGCGGATTCTAGATATTTGGTTAATTTTTTAAAATTCATCCATCTGCTCCAAAATCCGCGCCCATTCGTTTCTGGCATTCTTTGGTCGTAAAGTACAAAAATTTTCAAAGTCTCGGAATTGCATGGAAACTTCCTCTCTTACTCATTTTTGAATGCTGATTCTTGATATTTGTTTAGTTTTTGAAAATTCATCCATCTGCTCCAAAAAAGGACCCCGTCCGTTTCTGGCCTTCTTTGGATGTAAAGTACGAAAATTTTTCACTCTCTTGGAATTGCGTGGAAACTTCCTCTCTTCCTCATTTTTGAATGCTGATTCTAGATACTTGGTTATTTTTTTAAAAATCATCCATCTCTTCCAAAAACAGCTCCTGTTCTTTTCTGGCCTTCTCTGGTTGGAAAGTACACAAACTTTTCACTGTCTCGTAATTGCGTGGAAACTTCCTCTCTTACTCATTTTTGAATGCTGATTCTAGATATTTGGATAGTTTTTTAAAATCCATCCATCTTCTACAAAAAAGGGCCCCGTTCGTTTCTGCCGTTCTTTGGTCGGAAAGTACGAAATTTTTTCACTGTCTCGGAATTGCGTGGAAACTTCCTCTCTTATTCATTTTTGAAAGCGGATTCTAGACTTTTGTTTAATTTTTTAAAATTCATCCATATGGTCCAAAAACCGCAGCCGTTCCTTTCTGGCCTTCTTTGGTCGGAAAGTACGAAAATTTTTCACTGTCTCGGAATTGCGTGAAACTTCCTCTCTTCCTCAATTTTGAATGCTGATTCTAGATATTTGGTTAGTTTTTTAAAATTCATCCATCTGCTCCAAAAATAGCGCCTGTTCGTTTCTGGCCTTCTCTAGTTGGAAAGTACACAAACTTTTCACTGTCTCGAAATTGCGTGGAAACTTCATCTCTTACTCATTTTTGAATGATGATTCTTGATATTTGTTTAGTTTTTGAAAATTCATCCATCTGCTCCAAAAAAGGACCCCGTTCGTTTCTGGAATTCTTTTTTGGAAAGTACAAAAATTTTTCACTATCTCAGAATTGCAGGGACACTTTCTCTCTTCCTCATTTTTGAATGCTGATCCTTGTTTATTTTTAGTTTTTGAAAATTCATCCATCAGCTCCAAAAAAGGACCCCGTTCGTTTCTGGCCTTCTTTTTTGGAAAGTACGAAAATTTTTCACTGTCTCGGAATTGCAGGGAAACTTTCTCTCTTCCTCATGTTTGAATGCTGATCCTTGATATTTATTTTGTTTTTGAAAATTCATCCATCTGCTCCAAAAAAGGCCCCCGTTCGTTTCTGGCCTTCTTTGGTCGCAAAGTACAAAAATTTATCCCTGTCTCGGAATTGCGTGGAAACTTCCTCTCTTCTTCATTTTTGAATGCTAATTCTAGATACTTGGTTATTTTCTAAAAAATCATCCATCTCCTCCAAAAACAGCTCCTGTTCGTTTCTGGCCTTCTCTGGTTGGAAAGTACACAAACTTTTCACTGTCTCGAAATTGCGTGGAAACTTCCTCTCTTACTCATTTTTGAATGCTGATTCTAGATATTTGGTTAGTTTTTGAAAATCCATCCATCTTCTCCAAAAAGGCCCCCGTTCGTTTCTGGCTTTCTTTAGTCGGAAAGTAAGAAATTTTTTCACTGTCTCAGAATTGCGTGGAAACTTCCTCTCTTATTCATTTTTGAAAGCGGATTCTAGATATTTGGTTAATTTTTTAAAATTCATCCATATAGTCCAAAAACCGCGACCATTCGTTTCTGGCCTTCTTTGGTGGGAAAGTACGAAATTTTTTCACTGTCTCGGAATTACGTGAAACTTCCTCTCTTCCTCAATTTTGAATGCTGATTCTAGATATTTGGTTAGTTTTTGAAAATTCATCCGCCTGCTCCAAAAAAGGCCCCCGTTCGTTTCTGGCCCTCATTGGTCGTAAAGTACGAAAATTCTTCACTGTCACAGAATTATGTGGAAACTTCCTCTCTTACTCATTTTGAGAGCTGATTCAAGATACTTGAATAACTTTTGAAAATTCATCCATCTTCTCCAAAAATGGCGCCTGTTCGTTTTTGGCCTTCTTTGGTGGGAAAGTACGAAAATTTTTCCCTGTCTCGGAATTGCGTGGAAACTTCCTCTCTTACTCATTTTTGACTGCTGATTCTAGATACTTGGTTAATTTTTTAAAATTCATCCATTTGCTCCAAAAACCATGCCCGTTCTTTTCTGACCTTCTTTGGTCAGAAATTTCAAAAAAATTTCACTGTCTCGCAATTGCGTGAAACTTCCTTTTTCCTCATTTTTTAATGCTGATTCTTGATATTTGATTAGTTTTTGAAAATTCATCCATCTGCTCCAAAAAAGGCCCCGTTCTTTTCTGACCTTCTTTGGTCGGAAACTTTGAAAATTTTTCACTGTCTCGAAATTGCGTGAAACTTCCTCTGTTCCTCATTTTTGAATGCTGATTCTTGATATTTGGTTAGTTTTTGAAAATTCATCCATCTGGTCCAAAAACCGCGCCTGTTCGTTTCTGGCCTTCGTTGGTCGGAAAGTACGAAAATTTTTCTCCGTGTCGGAATTGCGTGAAACTTCCTCTAATCCTCATTTTTGAAAGCTGATTCTGGATATTTGATTAGTTTTTGAAAATTCACCCATCTGCTCCTAAAAAGGCCCCCGTTCGTTTCTGGCCTTCTTTCGTTGGAAAGTACGAAAATTTTTCACTGTCTCGGAATTGAGTGCAAACTTCCTCTCTTACTCATTTATGATAGCGAATTCTAGATATTTGGTTAATTTTTTAAAATTCATCCATCTGGTCCAAAAACAACGCCCATACGTTTCTGGCCTTCTTGGGTTTGAGAGTACAAAAATTTTTCACTGTTACCGAATTGTGTGGAAACTTCCTCTCTTAGTCATTTTTGAATGCTGATTCTTGGTATTTGGTTAGTTTTTGAAAATTCATCCATCTGCTCCACAAAAGCCCTCGTTCGTTTCTGGCCTTCTTTGGTCGGAAAGTAAGAAAATTTTTCACTCCTCGGAATTGCGTGGAAACTTTCTCTCTTTCACATTTTGAACGCGGATTCTAGATATTTGGTAAATTTTTTAAAATTCATCCATCTGCTCAAAAAACGACGCACGTGCGTTTCTAGCCTTCTTTGGTCGGAAAGTACGAAAAGTTTTCACGGTCTCGGAATTGCGTGGAAACTTCCTCTCTCACTCATTTTTGAAAACGGATTCTAGATATTTGGTTATTTTTTAAAATTCATCTATCTGGTCCAAAAACCGCGCCCTTTCGTTTCTGGCCTTCTTTGGTCGGAAAGTACGAAAATTTTTCACTGTCTCAGAATTGTGTGGAAACTTCCTCTCTCACTTATTTTTGAAAGCGGATTCTAGATATTTGGTTATTTTTTAAAATTCATCCATCTGGTCCAAAAACCGCGCCCGTCTGTTTCTGGCCTTCATTGGTTGGAAAGTACGAAAATTTTTCACTGTCACAGAATTGGGTTGAAGCTTCCTCTCTGAGTCATTTTGAATGCTGATTCTTGATAATTGGTTTGTTTTTGAAAATTCATCCACCTGCTCCAGAAAAGGCCTCGTTCGTTTCTCGCCTTCTTCGGTTGGAAAGTACGAAAATTTTTCACTCTCTCAGAATTGCGTGGAAACTTTCTCTCTTCACATTTTTGAACGCGGATTCTAGATATTTGGTAAATTTTTTAAAATTCATCCATCTGCTCAAAAAACGACGAACATGCGTTTTTAGCCTTCTTCGGTCGGAAAGTACGAAATTTTTTCATTGTCTCGGAATTGCGTGGAGCTTCCTCTCTCACTCATTTTTGAATGCTGATTCTTGATAATTGGTTAGTTTTTGAAAATTCATCCATCTGCTCCAAAAAAGGCCCCGTTCGTTTCTGGCCTTCATTGGTCGGAAAGTACGAAAATTTTTCACTCTCTCGGAATTGCGTGGAAACTTTCTCTCTTTCACATTTTTGAACGCGGATTCTAGATATTTGGTAAATTTTCTAAAATTCATCCATCTGCTCAAAAAACGACACTCGTTTGTTTGTGGCCGTCTTTAATCGTAAAGTACGAAAATTTTTCACTGTATCAGAATTGCGTGGACACTTCCTCTCTTACTCATTTTTGAATGCTGATTCTTGATATTTGTTTAGTCTTTGATAATTCATCCATCTTCTCCAAAACGACGCCCGTTCGTTTCTAGACTTCTTTGGTCGGAAAGTACGAAAATTTTTCCCTGTCTTGGAATTGCGTGGAAACTTCCCCTCTTACTCATTTTTGAGAGCTGATTCTAGATACTTCGTTAATTTTCGAAAATTCATCTATCTTCTCCAAAAACGGCGCCTGTTCGTTTCTGGCGTTCTTTGGTCGGAAATTACAAAAAATTTTCACTGTCTCGGAATTGCGTGAAACTTCCTCTCTTCCTCATTTTTGAAAGCTTTTTCTAGATATTTGGTTAGCTTTTGAAAATTCACTCATCTGCACCTAAAAAGGCCCCCGTTCGTTTATGGCCTTCTTTGGTCGGAAAGTATGAAAATTTTTCATTGTCTCGGAATTGCGTGGAAACTTCCTCTCTTACTCATTTTTAAAAGCGGATTCTAGATATTTGGTTAATTTTTTAAAATTCATCCATCTAGTCCAAAAACCGCGCCCGTCCGTTTCTGGCCTTCTTCGGTTGGAAAGTACGAAAATTTTTCACTGTCATAGAATTGCGTGGAAACTTCCTCTATTAGTCATTTTTGAATGCAAATTCTTGATATTTGGTTAGCTTTTGAAAATTCATCCATCTGCACCAAAAAATGCCCCGGTCGTTTCTGGCCTTCTTTGGTCGGAAAGTACGAAAACTTTTCACTGTCTCGGAATTGCATGGAAACTTCCTCTCTTACTCATTTTTGAAAGCGCATTGTATATATTTGGTTAATTTTTTCAAATTCATCCATCTAGTCCAAAAACCGCACATGTTCGTTTCTGGCCTTCTTTGGTTGGAAAGTACGAAAATTTTTCACTGTCACAGAATTGCGTGGAAACTTCCTCTCTTACTCATTTTGAGTGCTGATTCTACATACTTGCTTAATTTTTGAAAATTCATCCATCTTCTCCAAAAACGGCGCCCGTTCATTTCTGGCCTTCTTTGGTCGGAAAGTACAAAAATTTTTCACTTTCTCAGAATTGCATGGAACCTTCCTCTCTTACACATTTTTGAAAGTGGATTCTAGATTTTTGATTAATTTTTTAAAATTCATCCATCTGGTCTAAAAACCGCACCCGTTCGTTTCTGGCTTTCTTTGGTCGGAAAGTATGAAAATCTTTCACTGTCTTGGAATTGCGTGCAAACTTCCTCTCTTCCTCAATTTTGAATGTTGATTCTAGATATTTGGTTAGTTTTTGAAAATCCATCCATCTGCTCAAAAAAAGGCCCCCGTTCGTTTTTGGCCTTCTTTGGTCGTAAAGTACGAAAATTTTTCACTGTCTCAGAATTGCGTGAAACTTCCTCTCTTCCTCATTTTTGAATGCTGATTCAAGATATTTGGTTAGTTTTTGAAAATTCATCCATCTGCTCCGAAAAAGGCCCCCGTTCGTTTCTGGCATTCTTTGGTCAGAAAGTACGAAAATGTTTCACTGTCGCAGAATTGCGTGGAAACTTCCTCGCTTACTCATTTTTGAATGCTGATTCTAGATAGTTGGTTAGTTTTTGAAAATTCATCCATCTGCTCCAAAAAAGGCACCCGTTCGTTCCTGGCCTAGGTTGTTAGGAAAGTACGAAAATTTTTCATTATCTCAGAATTGCGTCGAAACTTCCTCTCTTACTCATTTTTGGGTGCTCATTCAAGATACTTGGTTAATTTTTGAAAATTCATCCATCTTCTCCAAAAACGGCACACATTTGTTTCTGGCCTTCTTTTGTCGAAAAGTACAAAAATTTTTAACTGTATCGGAATTGCGTGGAAACTTCCTCTCTTACATATTTTTGAACGCGGATTCTAGATATTTGGTTAATTTTTTAAAATTCATCCTTCTGCTCAAAAAACGGCGCACGATCGTTTCTGGATTCTTTGGTCGGAAAGTACGAAAACTTTTCACTGTCTCCGAATTGTGTGGAAACTTCCTCTCTTACTCAATTTTTAATACGGATTCTAGATATTTGGTTAATTTTTTAAAATTCATCCATCTGCTCCAAAAACCACGCCCATTCGTTTCTTGCCTTCTTTTATCGGAAAGTGTGAAAATTTTTTACTGTCACAGAATCGGGTGGAAACATCCTCTCTTAATTATTTTTGATTGCTGATTCTAGATACTTCGTTAATTTTTAAAATTCATCTATCTGCTCTAAAAACCGCACCCGTTTGTTTCTGGCTTTCTTTGGTCTGAAAGTACGAAAATTTTTAACTGTCTCGGAATTCCGTGAAAACTTCCTCTCTTACTCATTTTTGGGTGCTGATTCAAGATACTTGGTTAATTTTTCAAAATTCATCCATCTTCTCCAAAAACTGACCCGTTCATTTCTGGCCATCTTTGGTTGGAAAGTACGAAAATTTTTCATTGTCTCAAAATTACATGAAACTTCCTTTCTTCCTCAATTTTGATTGCTGATTCTAGATATTTGGTTAATTTTTGAAAATTCACCTATATGCTCCAAAAAAGGCCTCCGTTCGTTTCTGACCTTCTTTGGTCGGAAAGTACGAAAATTTTTCACTATCTCGGAATTGCGTGAAACTTCCTTTCTTACACATTTTTGAATGCTGATTATAAATATTTGGTTAGTTTTTGAAAATTCATCCATCAGCTCAATAAAAGGCCCCTGTTCGTTTCTCGCCTTCTTTAGTCGGAAAGTACGAAAATTTTTCACTGTCTCGGAATTGAGTGGAAACTTCCTCTCTTACACATTTTTGAATACTAGTTATAAATATTTGGTTAGTTATAGAAAATTCATCCATCTGCTCCAAAAACCACGATCGTTCGTTTCTGGCCTTCTTTGGTTGGAAAGTATGAAAATTTTTCACTATCTCGGAATTGCGTGGAAACTTCCGCTCTTGCTCATTTTTTAATGCGGATTCTAGCTATCTGGTTAGTTTTTGAAAATTCATCCATTTGCTCCAATAACCGCACCCGTTCGTTTCTGGGTTTCTTTGGTTGGAAAGTACGAAAATTTTTCACTGTCTTGGAATTGCGTGGAACAACCTCTCTTAGTCATGTTTGAATGCTGATTCTAGATACTTGGTTAATTTTTTAGAATTCATCCATCTGCTCCAAAAACCGCGCCTGTTCGTTTCTGGCCTTCTTTGGTCGGAAAGTACGAAAATTTTTCACTGTCTTAGAATTGCGTGGAAACTTCCTCTCTTACTTATTTTTGAAAGCTGATTCCTGATATTTGTTAATTTTTAAAATTCATCCATCTGCTCAAAAAAGGCGACCGTTCATTTCTCGCCTTCTTTGGTCCGAAAGTACGAGAATTTTTCATTATATCGGAATTGCGTGGAAACTTCCTCTCTTACTCATTTTTGAATGCTGATTCTTGATATTTGTTTAGTTTTTTAAAATTCATCCATCTGCTCCAAAAAAGACTCCCGTTCGTTTCTGGCCTTCTTTGGTCAGAAGGCACGAAAATTTTTCACTGTCTCGGAATTGCGTGGAAACATCCTGTCATACTCATTCTTGAATGCTGATTCTAGACACTTGGTTAATTTTTTAAAATTCATCCATCTGCTCCAAAAACCGTGTCCACTCGTTTCTGGCCTTCTTTGGTCGGAAAGTACGAAAATTTTTCACTGTCTCGGAATTGCGTGAAACTTCCTCTCTTCCTCATTTTTGAATGCTGATTCTTGATATTTGGTTAGTTTTTGAAAATTCATCCATCTGCTCCAAAAAAGGCCCCCGTTCGTTTCTGACATTCTTTGGTCAGATAGAACGAAAATTTTTCACTTTCTCAGAATTGCGTGGAAACTTCCTCTCTTGCTCATTTTTTAAACGGCTAGTTATTTGGTTAGTTTTTGAAAATTCATCCATCTTCTCTAAAAACAGTGCCCGTTCGTTTCCGGCCTTCTTTGGTCAGAAAGTATGAAAACTTTTCACTGTCTCGGAATAGCGTGGAAACTTCCTGTCTTACTCATTTTTGAATGCTAATTATAGATATAAGGTTTGTTTTTGATAAATCATCAATCTTCTCCAAAAACGGCGCTCGTTCGTTTCTGGCCTTCTTTGGTCAGAAGGAATGAAAATTTTTCACTTTCTTGGAATTACATAGAAACTTCCTCCTTGCTCTTTTTCTAAACGGATACTTGTAATTTTGTTAGTTTTTGAAAATTCATCCATCTTCTCCAAAAAAGGCGCCAGTTCATTTCTGGCCTTCTTTGGTCGGAAGTACGAAAATTTTTCACTATCTCGGAATTACATGGAAACTTCCACTCTTACTCATTTTTGAACGCGGATTCTAGATATTTTGTTAGTTTTTTTAAAATTCATCCATCTGCTCAAAAAAAGGAGCCCGTTCATTTCTGGCCTTCTGTGGTCAGAAAGTATGAAAATTTTTCATTGTCTCGGAATTGCGTGGAAACTTCCTCTCTTACTCATTTTGAATTCTGATTCTAGATACTTGGTTATTTTTTGAAAATTCATCCATCTGCTCCAAAAATTGCGCCCGTTCTTTTCTAGCCTTCTGTGGTCGAAATGTATGAAAATTTTTCACTGCCTCGGAATTGCGTGGAAAATTTCTCTCTTACTCACTTTTGAATGCTGATTCTAGATATTTGGTTAGTTTTTGAAAATTCATCCATCTGCTCTAAAAAAGGCCCCCGTTAGTTTCTGGCCTTCTTTGGTCGGAAAGTACGAAAATTTTTCACTGTCTCAGAATTGCATGGAAACTTCCTCTCTTATTCATTTTTGAAAGCAGATTCTACAATTTGGTTAATTTTTTAAAATTCATCCATCTGCTCCACAAACGGTGCCCGTTCTTTTCTGGCCTTTTTAGTTCAGAAAGTACGAAAACTTTTCACTTTCTCAGAATAGCGTGGAAACTTCCTCCCTTACTCATTTTTGAATGCTGATTCTAGATAGTTTGTTAGTTTTTGAAAATTCATCCATCTGCTCTAAAAAAGGCCTCCGTTCGTTTCTGGACGTAGGTCAAGGAGACCGAACCAGGATAAATCTCTATGTTCATATTACTTTCTCTCTCTCGGTGACTTTGGTTTTTATTTCTGTGAAGATTAAAGTTCTTAAATTTTTATATTAGACCAATTCACCCCCTCGTTGTCAAATCCCATTCTAACATTTGGTATCAAAGCAGGTCTCTTGTGTAAAGAACTTAGTAGTTTCAAGAGAGAAGCATGGCAAGATTTGACACATTCTCACTAACGGAGCCTCTATTACTAGACCTCCAGCCTTCGACAGCCAAAAATTCTCCTTTTGGAAAATTAAATTTCAGAACTTTATCTTGGCTACTGACATTGATTTATGGGACGTGTTTGAACAGGGAAACTATGTGCCTACGAAAGTAGAAGATGGACTAACTCCTAAAACTCGTCCTGAGTTTGACAATGAAGATCTCCGAATAGTTCATCTTAATAGAAAGGTTGTACTAATGCTGCAGGAAGCCCTGAATGAAGATGATTTCTTCAAAGTCTATACACTCCCTTCTGGCAAACACATATGGGATGCTCTGGAGATAGCTTACGAGGGCACAGAGGCTGTAAAAGAAAGTAGAGTTAACATGCTCACCACTGAGTATGATTTGCTCCAAATGAGAGAGGACGAAACTATTACAGAATTTCAAATGCATCACGCTCATCTCATCAACAAACTAGCAGCCCTTGGTAAGACATATGATCAACGCTCCCAAGTAAAAAAATTATAAATGTTGTGACAAGCAAATGGGAAGCCAAGGTCACAGCTATAGAAGAATCCCGTGGTGAATCAATGACCTCAGTTGCAGCCCTTTTTGGAAGTCCTGTTGAATATGAAAGCAAGCAAAAGTTCAAGAAGGAATTGACAAACATTGATGAGAAGAAGAAGAAGGGGCTAGCACTCAAAACCATCAAAGAGAAAGAAAAAGAACCTGAATCAGAGGATGAAGAAGAAGATATGGAAGATGAAGAACTGGCAATGGTCATCAGAAAATTTATACGAATGTACAGAAAGGACCAAAACTTCTGAAGGCCACAAAAAGGAACTTCAAGCAAAATTATATGCTATGAATGCAACAAACCTGGCCATGTGAGAGCTGATTGCCTTCAGCTAGCTGTACAAAACAAAGAAAAAGAAAAGAATAAGCCAAAATTCTTCAAAAAGAAAAAGGCATATGTCTCAGGCATTTGGGGTGACAGCTCAGGAGAAGAAGAGAGCGATATAGAAGAAGAAGCAATCTATGTCTTGTGGCTCAGGAAGAAGATACTGACATCGAAATGGTATTTATTGAACCTAGCTATAATGAATTACGTCAGGAATATGATGAAATGCATATTGAGTTACTCAAATTTGCTAAAGAACTATCTTTCTTGAGAAAAAGGGTTAAAGAACATGAAAAACCATCTGAAAATCCTATTGCCACAAGTATCTGTTTAAAATGAAATGATTGAAAAATGAAAATGAGAAGTTATCCAAAGCTCTTCAGAAATTCACTCAAGGCAGTGAGATGCTTCAAGTAATTTTGAAAAACCAGAAAGTCACAAATGATAGAAGTGGTATAGGATTAAATTAATCATATTTTATCTAGTATATTTGTAGCATCTTAGAGGATTTTGATGATATTAGTGGGCTTTCATTGATGTTAATTGCATTAATTATTATTAATTGCAATTACATAAAAATTAAAATTAATTATGGATAAGTTGTCATACTTTTCATTAATTTGTTAAATAATTATTTGTAGGGCCTTTGATGCTACCTAATGTCAATTTTCATTTTAGGTACCCTTGGAATTAAAAAGGAAGAAGAAACGAAGAGAAAAGAAAGTTCAAAATCCTCATGTGACTCCAAAATGCTCCCACATCATTCTTCCAATTTTTCTTCATTGTTCAATTTTCACAAAGCCACCAGACACATTAGCCATTTTATCTTGGGCCCATTCATGGAATATAAAGCCTACACAACCTTCATTCATCTCCTCATTCATGCATTGGGCCACCACAATTCCAATTTATCCATTCCTTCATCCATCAATTCCACAAGCCACCACCCAAAAAGCCCATTAATTCTGTTCCCCAAACCAATTTCCATGAATGAAGCCCACACAACCTACAGTAGCATTGAAAAAAATATTGGAACGAAGTGGAGGCAATTTGGGGAATTCATTCATCAATTCCAAAGGAAAAAGCAGCCGACACACATAACCTATTCCACCGTTTTTCACAAGGCACCACCACAAGACTTGATCCAACAATTCCCATCCCTTCACTGCTACCTAGAAACACAAGCTGAGAGGGATCCTTTCATTCATTCATTCAGCTGGAGACCACGTCATTCATCTTCCATATTTCAGCTTTCTTCAATCCGAAACCTCACCCATTATTTCACCATTCCTCCTCATTTACTCTATTCGACACACACCAGACCCACCTTCCATGCTATTTTTTTCCATCACTTTTACTCCTTTCTGTTCGTTGTTGGGTTTAAGGCGATGGTGGTTGCAGTATTTGGATCTTTAGAATTTCCTATGGAAATTGTTGGCTAGCTTATTTGATTCTCTAATTCAACAACAATGGCATGAGCTTGAGTCTTCAAAGGGGAGTTTTAGTTGCTTTAATTTCCTATCCAATAATTGATTAACAATTCCTAGGTCTTAGGGTAGTTATTCTAATTGTTGGAACAATTTTATTGTTTGATAGGATTTATTTTGGAGATTATTGTGACAGAAATTATTGCTTGGCAATTGATATTGGACTCATTATAACTTTAATTTTAATTATAATGTTGTGGTATCACATTGTATTGAATTTAGAGTTAATATCTTGTGATTTTCTAAGGTGGCTTAGAATCTTGGATCAAATAATCTTTTGCTAACTTTAATTCTATTTGAATTTCAGAGTTACAATTAAGCAGTGGTTTTATTATCCTTAATTCCTCTTTACTATTCTGGTGGCAGTTAGTAAATTGGAAGTTTGGAAAATATTTTGTGGCAATTCGAGGTGGCTCGGTT
>JANTPZ010149820.1:0-14220 GCA_025593235.1 Vachellia pachyceras
CTGGGATTCCTCGAATCTCACCCTCCCCCATTAACAATTTTAGGTACAAGTGCATCAAGTGTAAGAAGAAAGTTTTGATGCATGAAGCAAGAAATTGTACATGGATATTCACATGAGATTATGTTGTAATTATGTGGACAACCTTGGAGTGTATGTATATAATGTAATATGTCTAATGAGCCCATGCATGTATGGATGCTATATGATAGCTAAGAACTCCTAAATGAATGATCAAATATGGTTAAAAAAGGATTAGGAGTTAGGGTTTCAAAAATATGAAGTTTGAAAATGATAAGTTTAACTTTTTATCAAAGTGAAGTTGGTCAAACCCCTAACTTTGGCCTATTTCAAAACAAGGTAAATGAACTCCAATTGAGCTCAAATGTTACAGAAAAATAGTTGGCATTGTAAGGTTTAAAACAAGCCAAAGAAAAATGGATTTGGAGTTTTGTACAGAAAGTTATGATGTTCCAAATATTGAAGAAAATCATTGAAAAACCTGGGAAAATAGAAAAATGACCAAATGAACAGTAATTTTCACGAATTAAACTGTCTCATTTGGGAAAGTAAATGACTCAATGAGTATTTTTCCCTTATAAAGGAACTTACAAGCTTCAAATAGAAACTAGAAGCACTCAATTTCGATTTTTCTACAATTAGTTATGAATTTTCAAAGTTGGCCAAAAAATATGTGAATAGTGACGTGAATAGTAACCTTAAACTTGAAAATTTTATTTTTCACTCTTTGGTTACTCTAAGTCACTAAAGGCCTAAAGGTGATTCCAAATAGATATTTAATGAAGCTAAAGGTAAAGGTTAAGGAGTGTCACATTCTTGCTTTTGATTACGAGGAGCTGACGTTTCCTTAATGTGACATACCTTAAATTTACCTTTAGCTTCACTTTATATTGATTTGGAACCAAAGGGAAGCCCCAATTTAATCAAAATGTCAAAAAGGTTCAAATTGAAAACTTCTAACTTTTTAAAGTTATTCACAGCTTTTTGGACCAACTTTGAAAATTCATAACTAATTCTAGAAAAATCAAAATTGAGTGATTCCAATTTCTATTTGAAGCTTATAAGTTCCTTTATAAGGAAAAAATACTCATTAAGTTATTGGCTTACCCAGTTGATACAGTTTAATGCGTGAAAATTTACTGTTCAAATGGCCATTTTTCATTTTCCTAGGTTTTTCAGTGATTTTCTTCAAACTTTGGAACATCATACCTTTCTGTAAAAAAAACTCCAATTTCTGAATTCTTTAGCTTTTTTTTAAATCTTTTAATGTAAACTATTTTCCCTACAAATTTCACCTCATTTGGAGTTCATTTGATCAATTATCCAATAGGTCAAAGCTAGGGGTTTGACCAACTTCACTTTGACCATTAGGCAAACTTTTCACTTTCAAACTTCTCAATTTAAAACCCTAACTTCGAAACCTCTTTTAATCATATTTGATCATGCAATTAGAAGTCCTCAACCATCACATATCAACCAAACATACATAGGTTCATACTACATTTTACATAACATATGAAAGTCCCAAAATGTCATAACATTACAACATAATTCCATATACATAATCATGTCAAATTCCATGCTTCATGCATCATGAATTTTCTCCTTACCCTTTGTAGAACTTGTACCTAGAAATTGGTTAGTGGGGGAGGGTGCGATTTTTGGAAATCCCAATAGCAAAGTTTACTAACATACATAGAAAATTGCATGGCATTGATCAAGTCCATGTAAAAATATGTAACACTGTAAAATGTGTACCAAGCACATATCAATGCATATGACCATAGCATAACATTACTCATAAACACATTTCAACAATGTAATAAATATAATTAAGTCATGGACATCTTTGAGATCATTTTACAATATTGTTAGATAGAGTTAGAAAACTTTGCTACCTTTGCTTTTTAACTTTGCTCTTTACTTTGCAACTTTTCTTGATCCCTTTGAAAATCACTCTCTTGCACCAAACTCTTACCTACACAAGTGACAATATAATGGCCATCAAACATATGCCATTTCCAATGCAAGAAACAATGCAAAACCCCCTTAACCATTCTCTTGAATTTCTTAAATCCTAGAGAATCAAACTTGTCTCTATGACTTTCTAATTCTTCCATAAACTTGGGGTCACTTATACCCTACACAAAAACTCATTTTGAATACATGGGAAGCATCAAAATCATCAAAGCAATTCATCTTCTCCATTTTCCAAGACTGGCCGAGAAGAATTCCCAAAATATTATCATTGTGATTTTCTAACTTTTAAAAACTTCTATCATCATATCCATACTTTCAAACTCATATTCATGTGTGAAGAAGCTTGATTTTAACTCTTCTACTTCAAGTGGAAAATTGGGCAGCACCTCCCCTATATGTTCATGATTTCCCAAATTTACAAAATCACAAAAAGAACTCAATCAACAACAACATATATACCAATATGCTCCTTACAACTCAAGAAGACTTTTGCAACAACTTAATGGCTCTAAATCCCCCTCTTTCTCACTTTGCTCTCAAGAACCCTAAGCCATGGAACTTGAGAAAGAGAGACCAAATCAAAATTCTACTCCATGGAAAGTGAAGAGGAGATCACAAGGAAGAGATTGATATATAACTTAAGGTGTCATCTTCTCTTACCTTGAATTTCTCTTGAACTTTTCTCTTCTTCTTCACCCAAAACTGGCTTGCTCTCCTCCCTCAAATTCCAGCTGCAAATGTTGGCCAAGATGGAGGGGGAATGAAGGAGAAATGTTGTTTAATAATTCCCATATAAAAGAACTATGGGCCAAGATTGAATCTTGTTAATTAAGTGTGATCTAAGGGTGAAAATTTAGCCACACACCCAACATGTGCTAAGCTCTCATTGGATGGTAAAAAGGTGTCATCATGGCTGTAACTTAGCTGGTTAGAACCTGGTTTCATCAACCAAACTGAATCTCATTCAGTTACTTTTACCGATTGCACTTTTTACCAGTAAACTTAACTTTATTCCGATAAATCTTTTTCTACTTTTCTGGAGATATTTTCTTCCTCGTTAAATCTCCAAATTTTCCTCTTGAATATAAAAATTTATCATCCCCAAAATGCCCCTTGACTTCCTCAAATTTTACAGGATTAATTTATCCTGTCCAAAGTCCTTAAAATGTATAATCGGAGAGCAAAATTCTTTTAGGGCCTTGAAAAATACAACATTTTCACTAATTCTCTAGCCCCTTTTCTTTTCCCAAAATTCCTTCTAGATTATCAAAAATTAATTTTTGAAATAAATTATATTTCAAGGATTTTCGAGTCTTTTCCCCGATTTTTGGAAAAATCGCCTTAATTGGACACCGGGCAATAATTTTATTAAATACTATAAAATTCACTGAATTTTTCCATATTGTTGTCTAAATTTTTGGAGAGCTCCTGGTACCTTAAATAATTGTTTTCCCCCTTTTTCCTTCAAAATTATATAAATAAAATTCTAATCTGAATCTGGAAAAATCTGGGATTCGCGGTTGTGTTCTGCGAGTCAAGCTTTGTTTATTGGGCATCTGAAAATTTTTGGTCAATGGTTAACTTTTGACTTTGACTTTGTCCAATGACCAAAATGCCCTTCCTTTTTCTCCTATCTACCATTTTACCCTTATGTTTAATATTGAAAGACCTTTATACACTTGGTCTTTTATTAAATGACATATGGGTCTCTTCCCAGAAGGTCACCCATCCTGAGATTGCTCCAGGGCGAGCACACTTGACTGCGGATTTCTCGTACAATTACTCACGTTGAGCCGTGTCTGACTCTGGGTTATTCAGCCCATCAACATCAACTTTTTCTACTCTTTCTATTTGTGAGCTTTAACTTGACTTCTGACTGCTAGTTTGGTGCCTTTTATCCAATGAACATATTACCCTTGGTCTTTATACTTAATGACATTTATGTCCCTGACTTACATTTTTAGTAATTTCAAAGCCTTAGGACTAATTTGACCAAGGTCTCTTTAGTCCATTGACATCTTCTCTTTCTATACTTTATTTTATAGACCTTTTCTCGTCTCATAACTATCGATTTGGCTTCTATTTTAATTTACAGAAAGTGGTGGATATTACACTTAACGCCTCCCTCTACCGGTATCCACATGAATAGTACCCAACATAGGTAGTTTGCTAGCGCCTCTTTGTTTCACTCTCTCCCCCTAGGGTTTTGTGGCTCAAGAGCGAATTTAAATTCAGAATGGGATTAATCTCTACTATTCATCAGCTCTCATATCTATAGAGATCATTTAGTGCATCATAATCCAAGATTAATCTTTTATTAATCTTAAAATTTGAATTTCCAAAAGGATATTCAAGATTAATCTTGAAGTTTGAATTTCAAAAAGATATTCAAGATTAATCATTATTAATCTTTAAATTCAAATTTGAAATGATATTCAAGATCTAATCTTGAAATTTTAATTTCAAAAGATATTCAAGATCTAATCTTGATCAATCTTGAAATTCAAAATTCAAAATGTGAAATTAGAATTTTGCAATCTTAATTTGGATTAAATTGATCTGATCAAATCATATCCATTTATTTAATCCAAATAGTGTGCCAACAAATTTAATTTATCTTTATAAATTAAATTAATGCTAGTTATTTAATTTATCAAATAAATTAAATATTAATCTAACACACACAAATATTATTTACATACTATTATGCAATTTCGAATTTTAACATATATATTTAAAATTCGAATAAACCCAGAAATAAAGCTCATGTTGGGCTGTTCTTGCATATGACCTTGTAGGCCCATATAAAGTTGGCAGTGGTATAAAGTCAACATTAACCAACAAGTCACAAGTGGTCTCTAGCAAGACATTACGACTACCCAAATCATATGGGGATCTTTAACACGACACAACCTTTTATGCAATCACATCAAGTCCCTTATATCACGTGATATCTCGGTCAAGGATGAGGCATGGATGACGTCATTCTCTTATTCCCAACCGTTACTTTCTTGATCCTTGAGTAGTCTGATCAAGTAAATGAAAACTCCTTTTTGTTACAGTATGGCCATACATTTTTTAGACTCACTAATATCTCTCAACTAATGTGAGGTACAAATACCATCTTGATCACTCACATTCCTCCACATGAAAACCCGTAAGCCCGATTATAGCCTTTATCATCACCCGGTCAAGGTGACTTTTGACTAGGTCATAGCTTAGTGACTTTTATGCAGGAATCCATGATGATCTCAAGTCAAAAGGCAGTGTGGCATGATTACATATGAGATAAGCTAATAACTTAATCCATGCAGCTTTCTCATAGCAGGTCGGTCTAGCACCTTATGCTCTTACAAGTGCCTATGACTTTGACTCCTATCTCCTAGCTTATCAAAGTCATACTGGTATTACAGTAGATTCCTGACTCATATCTCCATACCTTATCAAAGTCATACTCGTATCTCAAAGTCATAGACACTTGTAAGAGTACAAGGTGCTGGACTGACCAGCTACGAGAAAGTTGCAAGCATTAAGTCATTAGCTTATCTCATATGTAATTATGTCACAATGCCCTTTAACATGAGATCATTATGGATTCCTGCATAAAAGTCACTAAGCTTTGACCTAGTCAAAAGTCACCTTAGACTGGGTGATGATAAAGGTTATGATCGGGTTTAGGGGTTTTCATGTGGAGGAATGTGAGTGAGTAAGATGGGATTTGTCCCTCACATTAGTTGAGAGATATTATTGGGCCCCTCGATGAGTGAGTCTGAGAAATGTATGGCCATACTGTAGCGAAAAGGAGTTTTTGTTTCTTTGATCAGACTACTCAGGGATCGAGAAAGTAAAGGTCGGGAATAGGAGGATGACGTCATACATGCCTCATCCTTGATCGAGATATCGCGTGACAAAAGGGACGTGATGTGATTGCATGATAGGTTGTGTCATGTTAACGATCCCCATATGATTTGGACAGTTGTAATGCCTTGCCAGAGACCGCTTACGGCTTGTGGGCTTGTGGTGAGATTAGCCCACCACGAACTTTATATGGACCTACAGGGTCGCACGCAATAACAATCCTACATGAGCTTTATTTTTGGGTTTTATTCGAAGTTTAAATATGTATGTATGTATGTATATATGTTAAAGTTTGAAATTGCACAATATCATGTAAATAATATTTTTGTGTGTTAGTTTAATATTTAATTTATTTGATAAATTAAATAGCTGGTATTAATTTAATTTATAAAGATAAATTAAATTCATTGGCTTGTTATTTGGATTAATTAAATGGATATGATTTCATCAAATTAATTTAATCCAAATTAAGATTGCAAAATTTGAGTTTCACATTTTGAATTTCAAATTTTGAATTTCACGATTAATCAAGATTAGATTTTGAATATCTTTTTAAATTCAAATTTCAAGATTAGATCTTAAATATCATTTCAAATTCGAATTTCAAGATTAATAATGATTAATTTTGAATATCTTTTTGAAATTCAAATTCGGATTTTTCAAGATTAATCTTGGACTATGATGAGCACTACATGAGCACTATAAACATGAGTGCTCGTGAATAGTAGAGGCATTCCATTCTGAATTGCAATTCGCTCTTAAGCCACAAAACCCTAGAGAGAGTGAAACGAAGTAGCGCTAGCACGCTGCCATTGTTGTGGACTGTTCGCTGGATACTGATAGAGGGAGGTGATAAAAGAAACGTCAGCTCCTCGTGATTAGAATCAAGAACGCAGAACGTTGTGGAATCTGAAGAGATCCAGACACAAAGGAAGGGACGATCTCGAACCAAAAAAGGTACGCCTTCATCTCCTTGATCTAAATGCCTTTAACAGATCCATATGTGGGATTAGAAAATTTTTAAATTCCACTGGTGTACATTCTAATCCCAATCAGTAAGCTTATTCCGTGAAGTTACAATGTTCATATGGTCATTTTTCAGTTTTCCAGGTTTTTCTCATAAATTTGGAAAGTCATAGCTTCTTGTGTAGATGTCCAAATTTATTAATCTTAGATTCATTTTAAAGCCCACCTTATGAACCATTTTTCTAGAAAATTTTAGATCAATTGGGCATAGTTTACTATTTTTCCCTACAGCTCAAAGTTGTGGATTTTTCAAGTGTGTTGGACCCTCTTTTTGAACTTGAACCATTTTCAAAATTTGTCCATAGCATACTTGACTTAAAATAGTTCACCTTTACATAGTCATACATGTATTCATACATATATACATGCTTATCAAGTAGAGGTTTAAGTCATACATATATACATGCATGTCCAAATACATAAAGCAACATTACATAACTCTGTAACCAAAATGCCACATAAAAACACCAACTACTCTTCACTCACCTTTCCTTTGTCTTTACTTAAACTTGGACCTAGAAATGGTTAGTTTGGAAGAATAAGATTTCAAAGAAATCCCAATGGCAAAAACACTAACATATACACCAATGTGCATGACAATCGTTTAAAACTTAGTAACATATGCATGAATTAACATGTGATCTTCATAAATATTTATAATGTGCATATGGCCATAGCATATTAAATTCAAATCATCACATCTTCAAACATCACAAGTTTGTCATATGAAAAGAACAAACCACAAATAATAATCAATGCAACTATTAGTGAAGATTTAGTAGCTTTTTCTACCTTGATTTTCAACTTACAATTGAACTTTCAAGCTTTCCGTTTTGTCTTTCCAAAATTCTTCCTTAGTAATTAAATTTCCTACATACAATATTATATCATATCCATCAATAACAAACCAATTCCAAGCCATAAAACACACCAAAACTATATAAAACTTTCTGTTGAGCATTAAGAACCCTAAAGCTCTAAAACTTGTCAAAACTAGTTCCAATGCTTTCCAAATCATTTTCTCACATCCACCCTACATGATTTTTCATTTTAAAGCCAATGGAAGCATCAAATCATGAAAATCACACTCTTCCTTACTATTCGTGGTCTAGTTGAAAATCAGGACAGGTGAAAGCAAGATGATGTTTCAACTTCCATTGCATGTAATTGCATAATCTTGATCTCTTACCTCTCCTTATACATTATTTCTCATTTTCTCTCTCAAGAACCCTAACATTTCAATAGTCCAAACATAGCCAAATCTAAGAAAATAAATAGATAGAAAGGTAGAGGAAGTTCCAAGGATCACATATATGCTAAGGGTTGCAAGAGAAACCAACTTACCTTGGAGTTTTTGGAGATTTTTCTTCTCTTCTTCCTCCTTGGTCTCTCATGCCTCCCTATCTATTTTTCACAATTTAGCTCCCTCAAATGGTTGAAATGGATGTGGAGAGATGAATTAATTAAGTGGTAAAATGGATTCAATGGTTAATATTTGATCTTGAGAACATTACTTGATCCAATGGCTATTATTTCTCCAACATAAAGACCACTTGTCTTACACATATTAAACATATTTATGTGTTGGAATTTTGTGAAGAAAGAATAAACTTTATATGTTAACACAAAGTGGTGACAAGTGTCCTTGATCCAATGTAACTTATACCGACAGAGTGGTTCAAAAGTGATCTAATATGATCATATTTGGGGAAAATAAGTGGTGTCACACTTGGTGGTATCAAAGCAAAGGTTTTGGGCATCCTTATTGCATTGTTATTGCATAGATGTGTGTTAATGTGATGTATGAATGAAATGTGTTTAGTGCTTTATTGGTTGTGGTTTTTGCTTAAGTAATTGATGAATTCATTTATGTTTTAAAATGAATAAATATTAATAGCAAAGCATGAGTAGTGATAGGACTAAGGTAACACAAACACTTAATCCTAAGTATGAGGAGTATGATACGCATACCACGGAGGTGAGTTTACAATCTGACCCTTCAGTCAACGATGATGATCCTCGTGAGACGAAGGAGTCCGTTGAAGAGGAAGACAATCCACAAGGTGAGATAGGTGTGCTAAAGGAAAAGCGATCAGGGATGAAAAGAGGGGTCGATGTTTATTGGTTATCAGAACCAATTGTTATCAAGCCAAAAAGGTCAATTAGACCAGCAAGGGAAGGTCTTCTAAAGAAGGAACCATCTAAGATAGGGTCTAATTTTTAAAGTTAGAGACTAAGTCCGAGACTAAGAAAGAGTACCCTTTTGATCTCAGTAGGGAAATACACATACGAAGCATTTTGAAAATGCAAGCTAGAGAGCTATAGGAATCCATTGCCCGAAGAGGACACAATTTCTTTATGGCATGGATAGCAAGGGCAAGGAAAGCGTACGGGCTAGAGCAATTGTTTTCAAATGCAGCAACAGATGTCGAATGGTAGAGTGCAGTAATAATGACCATTTCGGTTCCAAAACTCTAGAGAGCTACAAAGTTTCATATTTTACGTTTCCCTATCCCTAGTTTTCCTGTATTCCTAATAAGGCTTGTGTTTAAAATGTTTCCAGACGACTAAGTATTAGAATTGCTGCTATATACAAAGATGTATATGTGAATATAAGTATGGTGTATTGTTTGCTTAGTGTAATGGCGACCACGGAAGTTAAGTTATAATATTAATATAGATGTTCATTTTTAAAGAATTGAGAAGATTAAAATGGTGAGAATCGCAGAAACCAAAATGTTGAAGGAGAACGGGTCTGGCTGTATATGATAGCCTAATGCAAGAGATACTGGGACTCACCAAATTGTAAAGAGTCATGGAACAGCTAAGAGAGGACCAGGCTCACCAAGAGTAAGAAAGGATAGTGGACAGAGAAACTACCATAAAGGCAGCAGTAGCAGCAACCTTAGCTGACAAGAACCATAATGCTCTACAACTAGGGTCAACAGATTCTAATATCCCCTCCAGCTTTAGTTAGGGCAAGATAAAAGAGATGGTGTCCAGTATTGGGTTTGTAAATTCAGTTAACATAACCCATTCATATTTGAAGGATTCCTGGATGTCACAAAAAAGTGGATTACGCGACCTGAAAATATTTTCAAGTGATGAACTGACCTCAGAAATAAAAGTCCAGATGGCTATATATAAACTGGAGCAAGAGGCAGATAAATGATGATGGAATATAGAGCTAAGGATGTTTCCAAAACGGATATTATGAGTTCTTAGTGATGCGTTTAGATTGACAAATGCCTCTGCGTTTTTCAGGATTACATGAACTTTATCTTTCGGTAATACCTGGATCAATTTATTGTAGTCTTCATGGATGATATCCTAGTGTACTCCCAATCTTTAGAGGAACATGAAAGGCATCTGAGAATTTATCTAACAATTTTAAAAGGAAAATATTTATACGCTAAGTTCAGTAAGTGTGACAGCGGGTTATCAGAGTCGTGGGGCATTTGATCTCTCAGGAAGGAATTGCTGTGGACTACAACAAATTAAAGCCAGTACTGAGATGGAATCGACCTAAGACAGTAACAGAAGTGAACTTCCTATGGTACCTGATCTCACAGGAAGGAGTTGCAGTAGGCTATACCCAAATAAGGGCAGTACGGAGATGGAATCTACCTAGGATAGTAACCAAAGTAGGAGCTTTCTGAGCCTAGAAGATTATTACGGATGTTTTATACAAAACTTTTCTCGGATTGCCTTACCACTGACTAAGCTCACTAGAAAGAACCAATCTTTTTTGTGGGATGAGAAATGTGAGGCCGGTTTTCAAGAGTTAAAGCGAAAGCTAGCCTTAGCACCTGTATTGATAATTCCTGATCCAAAAGAGACTTATGTGGCCTATAGTGATCCTAGCAAGCCCAGACTGGGTAGTGTTTTAATGTAAAAGGGGAGAGTAGTAGCTTATGTCTCTCGACAGTTAAAGCCGCATGAAGAGAATTACCCCACGCATGATTTGGAGCTAGTAGCTATAATTTCTGCTCTAAAGATATGGAGGCATTATTTATATGGAGCAACCATCAAGCTGTATTCTGACCATAAGAGTCTCAAGTATTTACAAGATCAGAAAAAGCTGAACTTGAGACAGATATGATGGATGGAATTGCTCAAAGACTATGACAACCAGATAAAGTATTACCCAGGTAAAAGCAAATGTAATTGCCGATGCATTGACCAGAAAGATAACATAAGTGGCTCTGATGATCATGTACTGGATGAAATATGCTATCAAGATCTATACCTTAGAATCATTTAGAGGTTCAAATGAGTTATAGAAATAGGAAGATGGGATAAAGTCAATAATGGAATCCATTCTAGTGACTCTAATGATAGAGGTAAATAGAGGTATAAGGTATGAATAGTTGAAACATGGCCATGATACAAAAGTACTATTTTGGGCTATATCTTATGAAAGCTAAATATGAGAATGAGTTGGGCAGATGCTGTGACACTCCTTAACTTACCCCTTAGCTTCATTACAAAGTGAATTAGAATTAAAAGGAGGCCTCATTATGATCAAAGGGTCCAAAAGTTTCAATTTGAAAACTTTCAAGTTTGTGAAAGTTACTATTCACTGGTTTTAAGACCAACTTTGAAAATTCATAACTAATTGTAGAAAAATCGAAATTGAGTGCTTCCAATTTCTATTTGAATCTTGTAAGTTCCTTTACAAGGGAAAAATACTCCTTGAGTCATTTATTTTCCCAATTGATACAGTTTAATTCAGAAAAATGTACTGTACACTTGGTCATTTTTCTATTTTTCCCAGGTTTTCCAGTGATTTTCTTCAAACTTTGAAACTTAATAACTTTCTGTACAAAACTCCAAATTTATTGTTATTTGGCTTGATAGAAAGCTCGCAATATGAAATATTTTTCTGTAAAATTTCATTCCATTTGGTGTTTATTTACTCTGTTTCTCGTCAGCTTAAAATTAGGGGTTCACTTGACTTAACTTCATCAAATCATCAACTTTTCCCACTTCAACACTTTGCCATTTGAAACCTTAACTTATACTTATTTCTTAACCATGATTAAGCATGCAATTGAAGTTCCTTAACTAGAATATATCAACCATATGTGCATATATATATATATCACATATTACATGCCAACTTAAAACCAAAACATCATATTAATACATAACCAAAATATCATCCAACAAGGCATTATAAATTTAGCTTCATGCTTCCATAACCTTCTCTTTTCCCTTGGATGAACTTGTACCTAGAAATGGTTAGTGGGGGAGAGTGAGATTTTTGGAAATCTCAATAACAAAGCTTACTAACATTCATGAAAAGTTTGCATGACATGCTTTAAGTTCATAACATAAGTAACAAAGTCAAATTGTGTACCAAGCACATACTCAATGCATATGGCCATAGCATAATGTTACTCATAAACACATTCAACAATGTCATCAAGTCATGCATATCATTAGAATAATTTCTCAACATGTTAAGTAAAGTTAGAAATCTTTGCTACCTTTAGGCTTTACTTTTCTTCACTTGTTCTTGATTTTATGACTTGTCTTGGTCACTTTGAAAGTCACCTTCTTGAACACAATTCTTGCCTACACAATGGAGAATGTAATGGCCATTAAACTTTAGCCATTTCCAATGCAAGAACAAATGTAAAAGTCCCTTAACCATTCTCTTGAATTCCTTAAACCCTAGAGCATTTTAACTTGTTTTATTGGTTTTTAATGCTTCCAAATCCCTTGTCTCATATTACCCCTACACAATTCCTCATTTTAGAGCTAATGGAAGCATTAAAATAACCAAAAACACCTTCCTTCATACACTTTCCAGATTTGCACGAAAATTGCAAAAATTGGAAAAATGTCCCTTTTCAACTTCCAACACTTCTACCACATGTTTCATGTTTCCAAACCCTCATTTATGCATGGAAAAACATGATTCTAACTCTTCCAATGCAAATGGAAAATTGGGCAGCACTTCCCCATATTTTCATGATTTCCCAAAATTACAAAAATCACAAAACATCTCACACAACATCAATATCATCATCAACAAGCTTCTTTCAACAAGAGGAAGCATTTCCAATAATTATTTAGCCTTAAATCCCTCTCTTTCTCACTTTTCTCTCAAGAACCCTAAGTCATGAAATGGAGAAAAGAGAGGCTAAATCAAAAATCTAAACCATGGAAGTGGAAGAGGAAGTTGCAAGGAAGAGATTGGTATATGTTTTAAGATAGTATCATCCTTACCTTGAGTTTCCACCAACTTTCCCTCTCTTCAAGCTCCCAACAATGGAGTTTTCTTCCTCTCTCTTGGCTGCTGGAATCTCTCGTGAAAATGGGCTGGAGAATGAAGGGAAATGTGCTTTATTACTTAATGTTTAATGGGTTAAATGGCCAAGATCTCATCTTACAATTAAAGTAGATCTAATGGTTTATGATGGCTCCACCTTTATGCCACTTATCTCACTTCTCATTGGCTCTCATAAAGTGTAATCATGGCTGTAAAAATCTGATTACCTTTTGGTTACTCCAACCAAACTGGATCCCATTCGGTTACTTTTACCGATTACACTTTTTACCGGTAAACTTAACTTTATTCCGGTAAATCTTTTTCTACTTTTCTGGAGATATTTTATTTTTCATTTAATCTCCATAATTCCATCTTGAATATAATAAAATTATTATTCCCAAAATACCCTTTAATCATCTCCATTTTTACAGGGTTACTTTATCCTGTCCAAAATCCCTGAAACGGAACAATCGGAGAGCAAATTTCTTTTAGGGCCTTGAAAAATACTATATTTTTCACTGATTCTCATGCCCTTGTCCTTTTTCCAAAATGCCCTCTAGATTTTCCAAAATTAATTTTTGAAATAATTATTTTTCGGGGATTTTTCGGGTATTTTTCCCCCTTTTCGGGAAAACCGTCTTAATTATATACCGGGTAATAATTTTATCAATTACTACATAATTCACTGGATTTTTAATTTTCTCCAAATTTTTGAAGAGCTCCTGATATTTCAAATAATTATTTTTCCCCTTTTACCCTTCAAAATTCCATAGACGGAAATCGGGTCCGAATTTCGAAAATCCGTGTTACGTCATTGCGACCGGTATGTCAATATCTAATTTTTGGGCATCTGTAAATTTTTCTGATATTTTGGTCAACCGGTTGACTTTTTACTTTGACTTTGACTTTTCTTTTGTCAAATGACCAAAATACCCTTTAACTTTCTCATAATTACCATTTTGCCCTTACTTTCTCTACTTTTTGCAAAATTACTATTTTGCCCTTACTTTTGATAATGAAAGACCTTTATACCCTTGATCTTTTATTAAATGACGTAT
>JANTPZ010149822.1:0-22674 GCA_025593235.1 Vachellia pachyceras
TCAGTTTTTGATTTGAAAGATGATTTGGTTTGCTTTCCCAACTAACAAGCATCACACACCAAGTCATTTTTGAATTTGAGTTTTGGAAGCCCTTGAACCAGTTCATTTTTTATTAATTTATCAAGTTGATGCATGTTTACATGAGCCAATCGTTTATGCCACAATTGGGTTTCATCATGATAAATCACAATTTTATATATTTTTATCCTCTTCATTTAGTCTTTTTAGTGATAAATTATGGCTAATTGAGTTTGTTTAGATTATATTTTATTTTATTAGCCATTTTACACTTAATGAAAATTAATTGCTAAATCTTCATTTAATATTTCTACACAAAGGGCCATTGATTATTTTCTTATCTTGTGCATATTTGAAGAGATAAATTGAAGATTACTTTACGGAGATTATTTGGGCTGAATTTGATTACATTTATTTTTTCTCTCTTAGGTAAATATGTTTAGGGAAGTTAAGAGTAGTTTAACTATTTATTTTATAGTGTAGTTGAGACGGTGGCAGAGAAATTTGACCAAGTTTAATGCACAGCAAGAGGAGGAGATAGTTTTTATCCGAGACAAACAAAACGCACGCCAATAGGGAATGCACAAAAACGGCAAGGAACGGAAAGAGGAATAGTTAAAAATGCAGAGCACGCCAAGAAACAGGGACAAAGAGACAGTTTTTATTAGAGAAAAAAGAGAGAGAGAGCACAAATGGACGAAAAGGAACAGTGAGATGCTGGAAAGAAATGCAGGAGAGATAAAGAAAATAGCAAGAAAAAGAAAAGGAGAGACGTACAAAGTAACACATGAACAGTAACACAGGAACATTAACGCATGAACAGTGAAACACATAATAAAAAGAAATGGCAAGGAACAAAGAAAGGGACGAAAAATGGAGAGCAGGAAAAGAAAAGAACAGCAACATATAGATCAACACCGTGAATGCTGGAGAGATGATGCTGCGACGGAGGAAACTTCATCCTTCTTCTTAGTTTCCAGCAGCATCCTTTGTTCTCCATGATTAGTAAAGTTGTGTTTTTATCTTTTGCCATGAGTTTCTAATTTCATATGTAATTAACTATTAGTTTGAACCATAGGTTTATGATGAGAGTCCAAGACTTATAATGGGAACTCTTTTGGTTGAGATTCTTATTTAATTTTCCCCTCTTTTGACTCTATTTTACATAAATTCTCTATGCTTAATGTATATTCAGATTTGAATATAATCTATGGAATGATCTTTGAGGATTTGTGCTGAAAATTCATGGTTGTAGATTTACAACTTGAACCAGTAGCCTTTTGAAATTTCAGATTTGAAAATTCCAACAATTCCTCTTTGTTGAAGCTTAATTTGTGCAAGTTTATATTTTTTAGATTTGAAACATATTTACTCTGCTATTTTTCTTGAATTATTGAGATGTTATAAACTTTTAATCTATTGATTGGAAATTTGAGAGGGAAATTAAAGGAGAAGATCGATTGATTTTCTCTACCTTTTAAATTCAGGATTAATTATGGCTTAAGTTCAAATTAAATTTTAATTGAGATGTCATTGAACTTTGATGCAAACAAAAGCATAAAACTTGAATGATAATTCAAGGATTTGAGTTTGGAATTTTTGTAAGGAATCTCAATCAAAGGAATTAAATCTTTAATTTAGACAAGGACCATTACATCCTAAGGGAAAAACTTATAGTTAATTGCATTGCCATTATCAATTCTTATCCTTTATCAATTTGCTCTGTTTACTAGCTATTAGATTCTTTTACCTTTAGTTATAAGCCCCCAAGTATCTTTGAGTCATTTGTTTGTAATTGAAGTTTTTAATTTAAGTGATTATCACATGGTTCATTGGGAGACGACCTAGGTTGCGCTTTACTGCAGAATCTAGTTTTATATTATTTTGATGCTATTCAACAGTGGTGTCATATCATCTTGACTAATTAAGCATGAGTTTGAAAAATTCTTTTCTAATTCAATAGTGTAGCAGTTACCATCTCTAGGGGCCCTGAGTTAAATGTTCAACTTTTCTTTATCAATGGAGAAATCTTTCTTGTTGATGATGAAGCATTCTTCAAAGTCAAATATCACCCAATTACCCCTGTATATGCTTTGACTGACAATAAGGAGATTGTGGCAGAGGCCTTCCACATGATATACATCTTTTACAGAAGTTCCATTAATATTAGCTATTTCTCCTACTCCTGTGGTTCTCCCCGATTGATTTCCTCCGAAGCTTACTTTTCCACCATCTTTGGCTTTTAGGCTGACAAATTTGCTTTTGTCACTTGTCATGTGTTTTGAGCATCCACTGTCAATATACCATTTGTTTATTTTGGATGCTTTAAGACATACTTGCAAGAGGATCATTTAGTTGATTTAGGTACCTAAGTTTTATTGGGTCCTTGTGGGTTAGTATTTGGTGCCTTTGGAACATAAGTCCTTTTTTGTACCCATTTATAAGTGCCCAAAGCTTTGTTTTTCCTGAAGTAGCAATTTCTAGTTCGATGACCTTTTCTATTATAGTAGATGCAAAAAGCAATTGGATCTGAGGAATGAACTAACTTTTGAAAGTGATTCAAATAATTCTTGTTGCCATGCTTTTTCTTTCCTTTATGTAAATCATTTTGAGGAGTGTATCCTATACCCCTTTTGTCATCCATAACTTTCTGGTTTTTCAAAATCACTTTAAATATCTCACTGCCTTGAGTAAATTTCTGAAGGGTTTTGGATATCTTCTCATTTTCATTTTTCAAATCATTGCATTTTGAACAAATATTGGTGGCAATAGGATTTTCAGATGGTTTTTCAAGCTCTTTGACTCTTTTTCTCAGAAAAGACAATTATTTAGCAAACTTGAGTAATTCAATATGCATTTCATCATATTCTTGACTTGGTCAAAGCTAGGTTCAACAATGACCTCTTCGGTGTCAATTTTTTCTTCCTCCGCTTCACTTTCTTCTTCCTATGAGCCATCACCCCAGATGCCTGAGACATATGCCTTCTTCTTCTTGAAGAATTTTAGCGTTTTCTTTTCTTTCTCTTTGTTCTGGGCTGCTAGTTGTAGCAATCAGCTCTAACATGACCAGGCTTGTTGCATTCATAACATATGATTGGCGTGCCCTGTCTCACAAATCGCAAAACAGTGTCGTTGGTCAACCTTGAAAATTGCCAAGAATTAAATTTATAATCTCCAAGGGTTGTATAGTTGCAACCCAGGGTCTTTCTCACCAGAAGCAATTGCGCACCAAAAGTTTTTAGCTTATGTTTGTGTTTGTTATACAAAAATGCAAAAGTGGTTTTGGTTTAAATTAAACTATCCTACTAAACTAAATAGGGAAACTAAAACTTGTTTTTGGTATTTTTGAAATCAAGGAAGACAAATTAGGCAAAACTGGAATAAAGATGTAAGTGTTATGGAAAGATCCTCTTGAAAATGGATTGGGCTATCACAGTTCGCAAAGGGTTAGGTAGAGTAATTGCTCTTCGCACTAAGTTTTCATAGACATCTGTATGTATACGACCCCCTTTCACTATGCCTAGTGAAATATTCCTTAGTCATCTTTCCCAATAAATAAGATTCACATGTGTCAATTGATTGAAAATCAAATGAGCTAAGAGATCCATCTTGATAAAGTTTAGAAATAAGTTTCTCATTTATATGGTATAGACGACAGTGCCATAGGTAGGTTAGATACAAATCGTTTGATTTAATCCTTATGGCAGTTATGTTATAGATATTTTCATTATTAGGATGTTCTAACTTTAAAAGGAAATGATCGACATGCAGATCACCATTACCATAAAAATGTCATTACGATAAATAGACATTTACGATTCTAGGTCGTTGAAGTATAACCTTTCTTATCTAAATATGAAAGACAAACAATATTACTAGTCACATCAAGAACATAAAAGCAATTGTTCAAACTAAAAAAAGCCCACTGGGCAAAACTAATTCATAAGTGCCTATAGTTAAAGTAGCAACTCTTATTCTATTTCTAACACATAGGTCCACTTTGCCCTTCTTCAGTTTTTTGCTGTCCTTGAGACCTATACATTGGTACAGATGTGAAAATCATATGCAGTATCTAATACCCATGTAGAAGAAGTCAAAAATGAATATCTATAACATAAATACCTGAAGAGATAGCCTCGTTATCCTTCATTTTCTTTTTCAGATCTTTAAGGTAGAGTTTGCAATTCCTCTTCCAATAATCAGGTTTATTGCAGAAGAAGTACACTTCATCCTTTGGAAGCTTCATTGTATTAGGCGTGGACATATCTTTAAGGTTGTTTAGCCTTTTGGTCTTACAAGCAAAGCCTTTACCCTTCCTTTGCCCTTACCTTTCCTTTTATACCCTACTCTTTTTGAATCATCAAACATTGCTAGGCTTTTTCTTAATGCTATGTTCAGTTGTTTTGAGCATCTCATATAGTTCAGAAATGGATTTCTCCATCTTGCTTATATTGTAGTTCATGAAAAATTTAATATCCCAAATTTCAGTGACTGAAATAAAAGCCAAACCGATAGTTAAGGATTAGGTCAAGGTCTATATATCAATAATATAAAAAGAGGGGAAGGTAATAGATCGAAAAGATCACTGTCAGCCTAGGCCTAATATAATGAATTCCATTAGAGCTTCATGGTTAATCGTGCTTGGCCTAGAGAAATGGAAGGGTGGGTGACCTTCTGGGAAGGACCCAAATGTCATTAAAGGAAAAGACAAAAATGGAAGTTTAAAAAGGAAAACTACATTATGATAAATAAGAGAAAGTATAAGGGCATTTTAGTCATTTGAACAAAACCAAAAGTCAACAAGTCAAAGTTAACGAAAATATCAGAAAAATTTATAAAGGTTCAAAAGGTAGAGAAAATTTTACTAATCAAAATAAGAGGCGATGATTTTTGTTAAATCCGCCTAGATTGATGTCTAGAGAATTTTAAAGGTAATTTAATTTTTGGCATTTTTATTAAATAATTAGCCAAAAATAATTATTTGAAGTGATGGGAGGCCTCAACCATCTGATCATAAAGCAGGGAAAATAGCTTGGAATTTGTTGTATTTTATAAAGTTGTTGCTCAGAATACGAGAAATGCGATTTCCTTGATCAGAAGACAAAGACCCAGAGGAGCCCTGGATTTGGGTTTTTCTTTAGAAATTAATTAAAGATATTCCAGAAAAGCTTTTCAGAAAATAAAAGTGTGAGGATCTCTGTATGAATTTTAGGAATTTTTGGTGACCTTAGATCTAGTTACTTATTGGTAAGTTGTTTTATCAGCACTACGATAGCATAAAGTAACTTTATGGAAACTTAAATTTTCCAAAAATATTATTGTTATTATCACTTTTGCCACTTGTTTTAGTCATATTTGAAGATCAAAAGAGAGAAATAAATGTTCCCAAACAAGTAGAATAATTTATTAAAACAAAGTTACTTTATCGGTGTAAGTTGTACTGGACCACGGACACATGTCACCATTTTATTTTGGCACATATGGGCAGATTTTTAGTCAAATTTCCATCCCATAAATGAAACCAATGAGAAACTAAAAGATGTTAAAGTGGTGAAATAAGAACCATTAGATCAAGTTAAGTTGCAAGATCAATTTCTAGCCCTTAAATCATTTTAGAACTCATTAAAGCCATCATCGTCTTCAATTCTCCAGCCCATTTTGAATGCTCCAACCTACAAAAATAGAGAGAACCATGGAGGAAGAGAGAGCACAAGGAAGAGGAAAAATAAAGCAAATCTCCAAGTAAGTTGGTGATTTAAGCTTGATTTCCTAGAATTGATTTACAAACTTTGTTCTTACATTTGATCAGTTTATTTTCCTCTATGGTGCTATAATTGAAGATTTCAAGAGAAGGTTTTGAAAGGGGCTAGAGTGAAAAAAATCAAGAGGAGCAAAAGTTGGAAGTGGTAAGTGGTTCAAATCAACTCTATACTTGATTTACTACATGTTGATGTTTGGTTTAAGTTAATTTGAGCTTGTTTGTAATTTTTGGTATGGAATCACTATTCATGGCCTATTGCACGAAATTGTTCTGCATGGAAAGAGATGTTTTGATGCCAAATAATATTTGGGAAATGGTCTAAGAATGATTTTAGGCATGTGTGGGATGATAGAAATTGAAAACCACACTTGTTGGAATTTTTATGTGTATTTTTAGCCTGCAGCTGTTCTTGCGGAAGGAGTGAGATTTTGGTGATTTCAAAGCTTCCAATGAGTTTAAAAGGACAAATTTTGTAGGGTATAAGTGAGAGTTTGATTTTAGAAGCCTTAGAAACAATTTTAACAAAGTTAAGGGTTTAAGGACTCTTAAAGTTCAAGAGAAGCTTAGAGAAGTTTTCAAGTGTTGTAAGGAAAAGTTTATGGCTTGTTGTTAATGCCAAATGCATTGTATTATGTGTTAGAGGTTTAATAGTCAAGAGGAAAGTTCAAAGAGGAAACCATTAAAGATTAAGTCAATAAGGTAGTAAATTCTCTAACTTTTACATTTACATTGTTATTAATGTTGTTTGTGTAATTGCCATGCTAATGCTATGTTGAGTGAAGTATGAGCATGTCAATTCTTGCTTGATGTTTGATAATGGTATGCCTTGGCAAAGTATGAGATTAAAGATGTAAGGTTAGTATGCATGCTTAAGTTCATGGCTTTTATCTATTACACAATAATGATTATGCATGTTAATATGTTAGTTAGAGATATTTGCTATTGGGATTCCATGAATCTTACTCTCCCATAACAAAACCTATTTAGGGTCAAGTTGAAGAGAAAAAGGCAAAGTGATCAAAGGTATTCTCCAAGTTTAAGGGAAAATTTGTATAAGTTGATTATGTGCACTTTTGGCTTATTGTGACTTAAATTCCTACACTGTTAAGCATGGTGATTGTTCTGTGTAGATAGACCAAGCATGCTATATTATTATGCAATTTAATGGGATGCAAAAGAACGTAAAAAGGGTCTAAAGCCCTTATCAAAGAGCAAAGTTTAGATGAGAGTGAAAAATAATAAATGAAGTGCAATTGATATGAAATTTTCTAGTTAAATACTACAAATTCCAAGCTTTAAAATAAGCAAACGTTTTATTGAATTTGGATGTGTAGATAAAAAGTAATGGCTTCCTAAAGTTGAAGGAAAAACTGCGAAAATTGAAAAATGACCAAATAAATAGTGTTTATTCACGTAATAGTGTTTATTTAGAGACTTGAAACACTCGATTTCGATTTCTCTAAAATTAGTTATGAATTTTCAAAGGTAGCCAAAAATCAGGAATTGCCAAGTTAACAGAAACCACGAACAGTACTTTTGTAAAGTTTTAAATTTCACTTGGTTAGCTAATTTGAAGAATTTAATTGCCATAAAGTGGCTCATAATTAGTCTCTAACATAATGTAAAGCGAGCTAAGGAAGTTGTTTCAACAAACTGGTCATAACTGTCAGTAAGTGAGTTCAAAATAAAATTTGTAGATAACTCCTAGCTCATAGGAAATCCAAACCTCTCAAAGTGATCAATGTAGTCTTTCATTTCAACACACGAGTGCTAATTGATGCATCCTCAACCATCTTGTAGGAATGCAAGGCCATAGTGGTTTCATACCTCTCTTGCCTTGCATGTTGCTGGAACATTTCCTTAAGATGGATAATCATCTCATAAGCCTCCATATGTTCCATATCTCTTTGGATCTCTTGAACCATGGTGGAAACTATCAGGCATCCTACATCCACATAGTCATCTTTATGCTTAGTATAAGCATCTCTCTAAGCTCTTTGAGCATTGGCTGCAAGCTCATCAGGAATAGGTTGATCGAGGATATATGCCTTTCTTTTGTGCCTGAGAATAATTCTCAAGTTCCTGAACCAGTCAAGAAAGTTTGTCCTTCTCAAGGATCAATCACAGTGATAATGTAATGATATTACTAGTTGACATGATTCTACAATATAAAATACGCAAAGCATATCAGTAATCTCCCGCTAAATTAACAACCCTCAATATCATTAGTGGGTTAAGACCCATATTTCACTTAAATTTAACCCCACTTTGTCAAGACATTAAATCCAAGTTGTTTATGTAGGTAACCTTTTATCAATTACATCATATGTAACTCTTTGATTTTATGGGATTCAATAATCATATGATCCAACATGTTTAATCCCATCTAATGCCTTGACATCCAAAACCATTTTAATAATCTCAATTAAGTCAACACAATAATGACTATTGTGAGTAGCACTATTACTCACCATTACCTCACCAAGATGACTCAAGTGCATCCACTTTGGTGGAACGTACAGCTGAAAAATTGAGATTTTGACAACTATTCATTAACTGACGACATTACGACTTAAGATTTCACTTGGAGGGTTTAATGGATTAAGCTTATTCACATAATACAGTTTCCTTTTGTATCTCATACAAAGAACATTTAAAAACAGTAAACTATCATACCATGATCTAATCAAAATCATATCATAAACATGAGACAACATGGCTTGCCTATCCTAAAATCCTCCCAAGCTTATGAGAGGACTTCTATAAATGATAAAAGATTACATTGAGAGAAACTTCATTTGAACATATGAGGGGAGTAAGATGAGAAGAGAATTTACATTAAGATCATTTAGAGGAAGGCACAATATGCATGCCTTATTTATATCTTACAAATCTATTGTAAAACTAAAGCTATATTGTTCACCATACCTAAACAAACATTTAAGGGAAAATAACAACAAGCAACAATTTATACAATATAAATAATTTGCATTGTGATTAAATTATATCGTGTTATGCAGAGTTATTCATGACTATCCGATTCACATGGGTCAAGGGACAGCGCCCCTTGTGGGGTTATAGGAACCAAAAAATAATACACCATATGTATGTTGAATCGGATCATATCCCCATGAACTCCATGTACATATACATCAAAATACATAAGAATATCATCCTTATACACAGATTCAAAAACACATTATATACATCAAGAACGTATACAAATATCATGTTTATACAATATAATCATCAAGAGCGTATACGAATATCATTAAGAACTCATATTATACATCAAGAATTTATTCATTCAAAACTTAAATGTATATGAAGAACACATCATATAATATGAAGAACTCAGATTATTTGAAGAATACATCAAGATTAATAATATAATCTCACTCTAGGGTTTCTTGCATGCTAATGCCTTGACATTTATCTCTATAGGGTTTCTTGTGGCTCATCTCTGACAAATTCGATTGTACACACATACATCCCCAAATGGTTCATGACTCCTTCATTTATAGAACTCATGTGGGGTGTATTGAATATCCGAGATTAATTTTGATATTTGGATTTGAAAAAGATATTCAAGATTAATCTTGAAATTCAAATTTGAAAAAGATATTCAATATTAATCTCCATTAGTCATTATATTCAAATTATGAAATTCAGATTCTAAAATTTGAATTTGAATTAATTTACTTTGATCAAATCATATATATTGAATTAATCCAAACAATGATGTAATCGATTTAATTTATCTTTATAATCAAATCCAAAAATCAATGTTAGTTATTAAATTTATCAAATAAATTAAACATTAAAACTAACATATTAAAATTAATAATATTATCTATATAATATTATAATTCGAATTTATATATATAAATTTGAAAAACCCTAGAATATTAAATCTCATGTTAGGATGTTCTTGTGTGCGACCCTGTAAGCCTATATGAAGTTGGCGGTGGGCTAAACTTATTATTAGCCCACAGGTCACAAACAGTCTCTAGCAAAACATTATAACTACCCAAATCACATGAGAATCATTAACACGATACAACATGTCATGTAATCATATCACATCTCTTTTATCACATGATATCTCAGTCAAGGATGAGGTATGAATAATGTTATCCTGCTATTCATAACAATCACTTTCTTGATCATTGAGTAGTCTAATCTTAGAAATGAAAAACACCTTTCATTACAGTATATCTATATTTCTCAGACTGACTCATCGAGGGCCAGTAATATCTATGCTAACATGAGGGACTAATCCTATCTTGATCAATCACATTCCTCCACATGAAAACCCCTATGCCCAATTATAGCCTTTACAATCACCCGGTCAAAGATTACTTTTGATAAGTCAATACTCAAAGACTCTCATGTAGGAATCTATGATGATCTCAGGTCAAAGGGCGTTGTGATATGATTACATATGAGATAAGCTTAAGACATAATCCATACAGCTTTATCATAGTGAGTTGGTCCAACACATTGTACTCTTACAAGTGCCTAAGACTTTGATTCATATCTCCATATCTTATCAAAGTCATACTGGTCTTATTTCATCTTTGATCCCATATATATAACTAACAAGGGACATTTAAGACAATCAGGATCAATCAAAGGTGAAAATGCATCAAAAAATTTTGAAATTCCAAATAAAATTAATAAGCATTGGGATCAATCAAAGGTGAAATTGCCTGAATATATGCTTGGTCCTTTGGTGTGACCTAAGCTCCCTTGCCTATGTAGTAGCACCATTGTTGTCACAGAACAAATCTATTAGATTTGAGATGGTAGGGACCACCCCTAGTTTAGTAATGAACTTTCTGATCCAAATAGCTTCTTTAGCTGCATTTGATACTATTATATACTCAGCTTCTGTAGCAGAATCTTCTATAGTGCTCTGCTTAGAGCTCTTTGTAATACCTCTCTTATCTTCACTTTATTATCCATTAGAGACCTTAACTAGATCACTTGGAGCCATTATATAAGCTAGAATTAGTTATCTATATGAATTTTCAAAACCCACTTTGGCTATTATTCGTTAAGTACTTAACATTTTAAGCCCAACTTTGAAAATTCACAACTAATTCTAGAAAAAAAATGTCACTCATGTGATCTTGGTCTCCAAAGAAACCTTATTTCATAGCTTATATGAGAAAAATGATTCTTGAACCAAAATAATTTCCAAACCAAATTGAAAATACTTGGAAAAATCACTATTCACTTAGTCATGATGGAGGAATTTCGTCCCGACCAATTTGATTTTCATTACGGCGAACTTTTGAACTTAAAGAAAATTTGATCTGTGAACAATTTCTCCTCGGTGAACTTTTCTAGAACAGAGTAAAATTCCTCTCGGACCACTTTCATCATAATAAATCTTAAAATTCACTATGGCCAAATTTTGCTATCAAACTTATTGTACACAACTCGAGATTCAGCAAATTAGGACTCTATAGAAAGCTTAGAATGAGATCTACGTGCTTGCAAAATTTAAAGATAATCGGACTTTACTTGCACAAAATTTCCTGTGTTGTCTTATCGAAGGGCTTTAGACCCTTCTATAGCCAAGCATATATGCTCTTTTCACTTCCTTTGAGTATTCCACTTCCAAATATATCATATCACATAAATAACTTAGTGTAAGAGTTTAATTTACATTCGTCCTATATTGTTACATAAAGGCCTATGGTTTGTTATTGGAAAGAGTGAGATTTCAAAAAAATCCAAGTAACAAACATCTCTAACAATACATTAACATGCATGATTATCTAAATACAAACAATTATGCCATGTAACGTAAGTAATAAACCTTACTTCTATTACATTTACAAAAGGCCAAAGCAATCATTGTATCACTACAACCATGTATTAGAAGGAATGTTTTACATTTCAAGTGGCTACAACCACACATCAAACATGGAAATTAACATAAATAAAAATCAATGCAAAGTAGATGTACAAGTTAGTAGGTTTGCTACCTTGAAACTTTAACTTTCCAATGGCAGTTGAAGTGGCTTCCACTTGCACTTGTTACTTTGAAACTCTTCTTGGCACTTTAGCACTCTTACACATTCTATAGTATATTTGGCATCAATATTAAGCCATTTCTCAAAGTACTATTACCCTTAACAAATCATAAAGCTCTCTCTTGATAACTTAATCTCTAACTTGACCAATCGTGATTCTAATGCTTCCAAAATTGTGTGTTCACTTTTTCCCTAGACAATCTTGCATTCTAAACCAAAATGGAAGCATCAAAACATTTAAAATCACACTCCTTCCCTTCATTTCTTCAGCTGTACAAAACTTGCCCAAAATGGGAGGAAATGAAATTTTGTAAGATTTCTTTGTATACACATGCATAATATCATTCCTATATCAATCCCAATCATTTAATAATTTAGAAACATCCATTCCCATCCATAATCAATTTCATCCAGTAGCTCAAGGGAGGGTTTCATTTCAAAATTTCAATACAAGCTCAAATCAACTCAAACTTAATAACATGTCACAAAATATGCATAGAGTTTATTTATACCACTATTACTTGTGATTCTTGCTTTTCTTAATTTCTCTCAAAACCCTCATCATCCAAACAGACCACTAAACCATTTTTCAAGAAATCTAAACCGATTAAATGGAAGACTATAAGTCATAGATGAGTTATATAAGAAGAAATCAAGCGTAAACCAATTTTACCTTAAGATTTGAGCTTCAACTTTTCCCTCTTGAGCTTCCTCTTCTTCACTACCTCTCTCTTCCTCTTCTCTGGTTTTGGCATGAAATGAGGCAGAAGAATGGCTTAGGTCTGAACAATATCTATTTTCCAAAAATGCCCTTACTTTTATGATTTTCGGTTACTGGAAATGCTTTTCGGGGATTTTCTAATCACTAAGACTATTTTAACCCCTCAAACGTTCCCATAATTCATAAGCTCACTAGGATATTTTTCTTTTCTCAAATCTCATTTCAAAAATGCCCTTAATTAATTTTCTTCTAAAAATCTAAATTCGGTGATTTTCAGCCTTTCGTATCACCGTTCCAGCAAACTATTTCTAACTTTCTTCTAGAAACAATTTTATAAATTAAGGAACTCTAAAAACAATTGTTAACCACTTTAAAATTACATCTATGAGGCTTTTGGATAATTTAAATAATAATATTTGGCTAAAAACTCATTAAATAGACAAAATATTAATTACTGTAAAAATGTCCCACGAATGGCTTTTTTGTCATTTCACCTTAACTAAGCCTCAATTGATGATTAGTGACTTTTCTATACCTCCTGGTGCCTAAGGTCATTTTCTAATACTTTGGTCATCTTTTCCCTAAATGACCATTATGTCCCTAACTTTTTCAAAAATGACCATTTTGCCCTAACGTTTTTTTGCTTTCAAAATGGCACCTTTAGCATCTCTTATGATTCTATTCATTCTCAGGATCCTTGAGCACTCTATAACCCTTCGTTTGTATCCTCACTTACCGAAAAATGAGGATATTACACTCTTCCAACTTACCGCGCCACAATTGGATAGAAACACGTATTCATATTTCAACAATTTTGGAAACTTGCGTCTGTGTAACCATTTACACAGATTTCATCATCTAAACTACCATACACTAAAAACAAGTACTCCATCCTTCTCAATAATTTTCAAACAACACGAGTATTAAAAATAATACTCGAGTACTAACTTTATCTGACAATATCTCACTATGTTAGTAAGACCAACTTTATTCGTAATCTTTCCCTTTTCATTCTTCATTTATTTAAATCTCATATGCCCTCATAAATGCCTGAACTTATTATTTAGCAACATTGAATGAGTCTTCTGATTACATCTTCATGTGGGCTTAATGTGCCAGAAGCAATTAATGTCCAATGTTGGACAATGAAGTTAAGTGTAACGGTTATAAAGCTCTCTAAAATGGATAATTATTGTAGCCTATCTATAAATAGAAGAGCATTCAAGACGGAAAAGATAGAACAACTACCTACGCACTCTTATGCATTATTCGTTCACCTACTTCAAATGTTATACTCTCTCAGCATTTATACTTTAGTTATTAGCATTCATTTCTTGTGAGGAAAATTTATTTTATCCAAAATTGTTATTTTGGATTAAACACAAGATTCGGGAATCTTGATAAGCTGTTGGGGTTGCGAAGAAATAGAGAGTGTGATACTCTATTTTAGTGAAGTTAGTAAGGGGGAGTGAGAATCCTCATTGTAAAGACTTGAAAAGCTAGGGATTTTGTTAATAGTGGATTTGCAAATATCAGAAGAGTCTGAGGACTGGACGTATGTCAAAGAGAACTAAACCAAGATAAATCTCTATGTTGATTTTCTCCTTCATCTCCTTCAATGATTTCTTTCCAAGACTTCATTATTAGTGAAGTTTTTATTAGTTACCAATTCACCCCCTTTTGGCCAAATCCTCTTCTAACAAAAATCACATAAAAATTATAAACTCATTAAGTCCATTGGTATCATCACTTCTTCATAACTATTATTAACTTGCTTTCTTTAACCTTAACTTTGTAATTTTACATCCCTAAGCTTTAAAATTAATCTAACATGTTTCGCCCCTATATTTTAAATGTAGATTCCATTTTTAAGATCAAATAGCTTAAAAAAACCTCCTTCCCTTTTAATTACTCAAAATAACT
The DNA here is from genome assembly GCA_025593235.1 of Vachellia pachyceras. Classification (NCBI taxonomy): domain Eukaryota; kingdom Viridiplantae; phylum Streptophyta; class Magnoliopsida; order Fabales; family Fabaceae; genus Vachellia; species Vachellia pachyceras. The sequence continues at coordinate 14,471 of JANTPZ010149822.1, forward strand.
ACATGGGGAAATTTTTGTACAAAATTCCTGTCTTTATTTTTAATGCTTCCAAACTTGGTTTTTCACTTGTACACTATGCAATTTTCCATTTTAAACTCAATGTAATAATTGAAAACACCAAAACCACATTCCTTCCCTATGATTCTGGTTTGGCTGAAATAGTATAGAATTTGCAACAACATGATTTTTCAACCTCACTTTTCATATACATGCATACTCATTTAGCAACATAAAATCAACATATATTATCATCCCCAAAATTTCACCTGAACATATTCATAGGGTTTCATAGCAAAAATTCAATCTAAACTCAAATCAACTCAAACCAACAATCAACAAGTTGCAAATTTAAAGGGGCTAGAGTATCGCACTCTATTTCTTTCAAATCAAGTTGCATAAAAACTTCCTCTATTGCTAAGTTATGTATGAGGATTCAAGAAATGTGGTTAGCTTTTGGAAATGCAATAATTTGCATAAAAAGGAGCCATCTTGTTTTCTGATTAGTTTTGGTAAAAAAGACTGACAATTTTTCACTGTCTTTGAATTACATGGAAACTTCCTCTCACGCTAACTTTTGCATGAGAAGTCCACAAATGTGATTAGTTTTTTAAAATTGAATCATTTGCATAAAAAATCCATCTTGTTTTCTGGCTAGTTTGGTAAAAAGAATGATAATTTTTTACTATCTCAGAATTACATGGAAACTTTCTCTCTTAGTATGTTTTACATGAGGATTCAAGAAATGTGGTTAGTTTTTGAAAATTCAATCATTTGCATAAAAAAGGATCTACTTTGTTTTCTGACATGTTTCGGTTAAAAAGAATAAAAATTATTCACTATCTCAAAATTGCATGGAAACTTCCTCCTTGCTCAGTTTTATCATTCGTTCAAATTGACTCAAACCAATAATCAACAAGTTGCATAGAGTTTATTTAAACAACTTAGCACTTCCAATTTTGCTCCTCTTGATTTTCTCACTCTAGCCCCTTTTAAAACCCTCTCTTTTACTCTTCAAACACAACACCATAGAGAAAAATAGACCAATGAAAAGGAAGAATTGAGCTCATAGATCAATTATATGGAAGAAATCAAGCTTGAATCACTAACTTACCTTGAAATTTGCTTGACTTTTACTTCCCCCATGCTCTATCTTCCTCGATGGTTCTCTCTTTATTTTTCCAAGTTATAGCATGAAAATGGGTTGTTCTTGTTATCTTGGAAGCTTTAAAAGAAGAGCATATGTCTAATTAATTGTAGGCCCTTCCTTTCATTCTCTTTTACTTTTAACTTTCCTTTTGCTAGGCCAAATACTACATAATTCCAGAACATCATTTACCTAGCAAGAAACTTCTCAAAACAAAGCTTGGTAGCATATATCATTCGGGATCATTTTGAACTTCTGGCCAAAATTTGGGATATAATCCAAACTGAGATAAAACTACACTCATTTATTTCATAAGAAAAATACAAATTGAAATGAATACTCTCCTTATTAAGTCATTGAACTCAAGCCTTGTCAATCTCCTAAGGGTGAAGGGGTCTAGTTGCTTATATGATCCAGTTTGACACACTCCATAGAAGGATAAGCAAGCACCATTGTCTAGAAAGATAAAGTAATTCAGCTTTATTTATACCACCTTTACACTTGAATTTCCAGAGTTTTTAATTCAAGTTTATCCTTCCATTACCCTTTCTTGTGCTTAATTGGATATTTAGAGTTTTTGATTTGGATTAGCGTGATTTTGAGTGCATCTACCATGAATAATGATATAATTGTGCTTAAATTTCATCATGAGCAAATGATACTTCAAATATTTGCTATTTAATTTCAGTAACTCTGAACAAGATCATGTGAAGACAACTCTGAGAAAGTTCACCACGGCCAAAGTTCAATCAAGTGAGCAAATAACTCTCAGGAGAGGTTCGTCATGGTGAATATCACGCATCAGCACTAAATTATGCTCCAGATGGAAAATAACCTGACCCGCTTCTTTGGATCTAACCCTGGATGGTTAATATAACCTAATTAGGATAGGTTTTGAAAGGAGAAAGGCAGGAGGAGCAGAGAACCATTACATTCCCATTTTCTCATTCTCTCTACTCATAAAGCCCTACTACCATTCCATTTTATCCCCAATCCATTATGATGCTTCAATCTTCCATTCGGAGCCCTATTCCATACCATATGAGTAGCTGACCATCTCCCTTCCTCTTAGAGATGAAGATAGCCTAAGTTCGAAGTGTCGAAATCTGCATTTATAATATCGATTACATAGTTTCTAAGTTAGGACTTGTAGTTTGTATGTAAATGCTTGGTCTTGGTCGAGCCAAACTTGGATTATTTGTGTATCGAACTTGTTTTGTGTTTGACATGGTAGGATGATGTCTCATTTCTACCTATTCAATGAAATCATTATTGTTCTCCTCTATCTTCCTAGTTGTGCTTGATTTTAGAGACAATATTATGTTAAGCTGGATTTTTCACTTTGCGACTTCCGTACACACACTAAGTATTTTTAAAGGGTTTCATGGAATAGAGTTCATTACATGGAATTCCTGACCCAGCAAGTTGTTAGGGTTTTAATTACAAAACTTAGTGTGAAAACTGGTACTTTCCCTAACCTTTTGTGAATTATTACGGTTTGATTCATTTTCAAGAGGAACTTCATTATCCATACATTACACTCAAATTTTGTTTTCATTGCTTTCTCTCAATTTAAAAAAAAAATACCAAAAAGAAGTTTTGTTTTGTAATTAGCCTTAGGTAGATAGCAATTTTGAAGCAACAAAAGATTTAATTTGCAAAGTGAACCTTATCCAAGCTAGTAAATAGTGGTACATACATAGCTCCAAAGAGAACAACCTTAAGGTTGCACCCTATGCAAGCCTTGGAAATCACAAATCTTTTAGTCCATTTTCAAGGGCTAGACAACAACAAAGTTTTATAAACTGTGGTTTAGAGAGATGGATCATGAAATGAAGGTGGTGGCTAGGGCTTTTGAATAAGAGTGAATGAGATGAAGATCCTTGGCTGCTCTCTTTTCCTCCCTCCTTTGTAAATGCCATAAAACTTAACCTAAATGGGGTCTTTTAACTGTGCTGGGTGACCATTTGCAAATTGGGTCAGTTTTCTTTCAATTTTGAGTCAGAACTGGTTTGCTGATGCATGATATTGGCCTCAGTGAACCTCTCCCGAGAGAACTTGCTCGCCTACTTGAGTTTAGCCGCATTGAATATTGGAATACGACCCGGTGAAATCTTCCAGAGCTGCTTCCTTTCAGTTCTTTCCAGAGTTCCTGAAATGAAATAACAATAATTTCAAGTATTGCTTGCCCATAATTAGAATTAAGTACAAATATATCATAATTCATGGTGATTGCTCCAAAATCACACTAATCAAGATCAACAACTCTTGCATCCAAATTAAGCACAAGTAAGGACATGATGAGCCAAAATGCATTAAATACTTTGAAAATATTGGCAAAACTAATAAAGAAATATATATCAATTAACCTAACACTCTCAAACCCCACAATCATGCGGGCGAAGCATCTCTCAGCTTCACAAATTTCATATTCTTGCTCTCTCCTCTCTCCATTCCCTTTTAGCCTCACTCACCCTTTGTGAGGAAAATATCAAGCACAGTCATGTTAAAGGATTGAAGCTGCATGTGGCTAAGACTGGAAGTGGTCTAATCCCTTCAAACCTATTACTATTAGGCTATTGCTACTTTACAATCACAAAATTGTTGATTTGTTTGTTGCTACTTTGTCTTATAGATCATCTTGCTGAAACAGGTCCCAAGGCAGTGGTATTCTTACATGGGTTCCCAGAAATATGGTATACATGGCACCACCAGATGATCGCTATTGACTTTTCAACCATCTGGCCGACCCAAAAAAACCAACCTTATATGATCTTGTTGATGAAATCGTTGGCCTTTTAGATTCCTTGTTTATCACAAAGGTAGGCTCCCCCTCGAGCTCTAAACTACTTCTCTCTTTTGATTTCATGTAGATGATATTTTCAAGATCAAACACTAACCAGAAATTCCATCGCTAACAGCTAAAATCCCTACACATAAGTTTTGAGCTTCAGCTCAAAATTTAAGATCTTGTCAACATATTACCCTACAAAATAAAATTTACAAGTAAATGTGATTTCACTTGTTTGTATAGTCAGGCTTTCCTGGTGAGCAAGGACTTTTATGCCCTCTGAGCATATCTTGTAGCTATTGTGCACCTAGAAAAGGTGATTGGTGTGGTAACTTTAGGTTTCTCTTTCATGCTTTCAGGTCCTTCTACTATCATGAACCACCTTCTCCCTAATGGCTTCTATAGCACAAGGTGACAGGTACAGATTCGTTCCTTTTCCTTTAGTTTCATTTTCAGATTAGTCTTTAGGATGATAGTAACTATTATTCCTTTAATCTAGGAGCCTGGTAGGCCAGAAGCATACTTTACCTGCTTTAACATCAAGTCTATGATAAGAAACATATACACAAACTTCTCTAAGAGCGAAATCCCAATAGCCCCTAATCATGGACCTTGTAGACCTATCTACGCCCTTGCCACCTTGGTTCTCGGAGCAAGACCTCGCAACTTATGCCTCACTTCATGAAAGGTCTTGTTTCAAATTTGCTTTGTAGGTTTTTTTTACAAGTAATTCACTAATTACTATAATATACCTTAGATGGGAGCTTCTGGTGTTTGAATGATCTAAATTTAATTCCGCATCCCATTGATTTATGATAGCATAGGAGAATCGTAGTGGATTGTGGCATAAAGGGACTTATCCAGCTATGCTTATATTATGGGTGGGAAAGATTACTTTCACAAATTTACAGGCATGGAGGACTACATTAAATGTAGGAAGCGAGACATTTTGTGCTAAATTTGGCCATCATAGAAGAGCTAAAAGGAAGCCATTTTGTGTACAAAAACTCCCTAAGAAAGTGAACCAGCACATCATCCAATTCCTTAACAAGGTTAGTAACTAATTATCTATCTGGAGGTTAGACATTTGATGCTTTCACTTCATATGACAGGTGATTTTGTCTCTAATTTGTGCCAGTGTCATTTATGTGCTACTTGGTTAGTTCACATTTCAATTCGGTTGTAGAACTTGTATAGCAGGCTCGTGCTCACATAGGGATTATCAATAATAATAATAATAAAGTTTAAATCTATGGAACAAAGTTTGTTCGACAACATTTATGGAATGAATAATAAAGAAAACTAATATGCGGTTTAATTTTGAAACGTCTGATACCTTAATCCGGTTTATATAATTTAATCGATATTTATCTTTCAAGTATGGTAATTGTTGTTTGATATTTGAACTGGGCAAGCTGTTCTTGCTCTACTTTAGGGTAAGATAGATAATTAGCGTAGAAGATGGTAAAAACCCAAACAGGGTTTAATACGTGGTAAAAGGATGGAAATACCATCAGGTTTGACGGAATCAACATATACAAACCTCACGATTTGTTCTAGCATCTAACTTCTCCAAAACTAACAATCTTGAGTTTCATAAGAAGGCCAAAAAGATAAAAAACGGAAAGCGCCCATATGCTTGCAACTTAGCTCTAACATGCTTAGAGTTCATAGAAAGTTTCACCAAACCTAGGCTCTCATTTTTATGTTTACTTGAATTTCACGGTAAATACAACAGTTATACCCTCATTTTATGTACATTCATAGATTCTCAGATGTTGTAGGCTACAAATTAAGCTTGACAAGGATCAACCATATCTAGAAAGAGATATGCCATACCTCCAAGTCCTTCAAACAGTGAGTATGGCCTATAACCCCCATGCATTTTCTCCTTGTGAGATGAGCTTGTGAACTCTATCAAGTAAGAAGCAAGCAAAGGCTTTACCGATGTATAAATACTCCACATTTCCAATCAGATGATAGGTGACGGGAAAACATATGCATTGCCGCTAATATCGTGGAATAGCCAAACTCGTCTTAGTAGACCCTGATTGCAAACTACTCCACTGCATTCACAGATGCATCTACATACTCTTTATCTCTAAAAACCTGAGATTATCCATAATGCAGTAGAAGTACTTCAAATAATTAGATATAAAATAATTACACAACAATCATCAAGAAAGGAATCTTATCCTTCTCTATGAGGCATTAGAGAGTTATATCCTTGGCTATTATTTAGCATGTCGTGGTTTTAACTTTTTGAGTGTGATTCCCGTATGGAGACCTTTAATCATAATTCAAGTTATAATAATAATAACAATAATAATAGTTTATATGCTGATATGTTAATGTACTGTATTCAATATCAATATTCTTGATTTGAATAGAAGAATGTATGAATGAAGTAGCTGGGCAGCATATTCAACAACCAAAATATGCTTCCTTGGTAATACGTGAACAAAACATTTAAAAACTCCAAAGCGTTATCAGACATTTTCACAAATTATGCACACTATTGCCATCATATCAAAGAGAACCTTGAATGTAATCAAGAGAAATTCATTCAATGTATAATCACCAACCTATTAAATGTAGTAGTGAGATCACAAAGAGCAAAGATATTTCTAGTCCCCATTAAAAAAATCCTATCTGAATGACAAATATAATCCCATACAAATTCTTAGACAACAAACTTTACCTTGGCCACTTTGACAAGTGTAAGGGCAATTCCAAGAGCTCCATGGCTCCAGTGTACAATGTGACACTCCTTAATCTTAACCTTTAGCTTTATTTTATATCCATTTGGAAGCACCTTTAGGCCTTTAGTGACTTAGAGTAACCAAAGAGTGAAAAATAAAATTTTCAAGTTTAGGGTTACTATTCACGTCACTATTCACAGATTTTTGGGCCAACTTTGAAAATTCGTAACTAATTCTAGAAAAATCGAAATCGAGTGCTTCCAGTTTATACTTGAAGCTTATAAGTTCCTCTATAAGGGAAAAATACTCATTGAGTCATTAGCTTGCCCAATTGAAACAGTTTAATGCGTGAAAAAGCATTGTTCATTTGGCAATTTTTCATTTTCCCAGATTTTCAGTGATTTTCTTCAAACTTTGGAACATCATAACTTTCTGTATAAAACTCCAAATTCAGTGTTCTTTGGCTTGTTTTAAAGCTTGAAATGCCAACTACTTTTATGTAAAATTTAAGCTCATTTGGAGTTCATTTACGCTGTTTTGGAACAGGTCAAAGTTAGGCATTTGATTGACTTTACATTAAGACTTTGTCAAACTTTCCATTTTCAAACTTCATCTTTTCAAAACCCTAACTCCTAATCCTTTTTGAAACATGTTTGATCATTAATTTAGGAGTTCTTGGCTATCATATATCTTCCATACATGCATAGGTTTCACATAACATATTACATCATAATTACATATCCATGCTTAACAAATTCCTTGCTTTAAACTTCATAAACTTTCTCCTTAGATGCACTTGTACCTAAAATGGTTAATGGGGGAGGGTGAGATTCGAGGAATCCCAGTAGCAAACATTACAAACAATGCATGTCGGATGAATGCTAGTGCATGATATGCTTGCCTTACGTAGGCTTATGTTCACAGAATGAAATGTTGCGTGCTCAATGTTTTGTGTAATGTACTTATGGCCATAGTAAAAATAAAAACAGAGCTTCATTCATTCATACATGCTTCACATAATCTAGCAAAGCAATATAGCAAATCAAGGCACCACATAAACATCACACACATACAAGTAAGTAAGTTCACTACCTTTTAGACTTTGCCTCCTCCTTTAGTGCCTTTATCTTCTAACCATAGCTTTCTCTTTGTCACTTTATGGCCCTAGGGAATTAATAACATAATTAGAGCCATGAAAAGTGAATGCCCAATGGGCCACATTAGCCCTAAAGGCTTACTTTTACCCTTGGAGTTCCTACAAATTACATTTGGTTACTTTCTCTCTTAATTTCGCATGATAACCAAAAGCTGTCAGCATGTTGACTAAACTTTGAAAAATCATAATTAATTCTATATAACTCCAATTGGGATGATTCCAATTCCTATGTGAATCTCTTTCAGTATTATTTCATATAAAAATACTCAATTTTGGTCATCACAGCCATATCATTCCCAGAATTTCGTCAAATACAAACTGTTCCAGATTTCATTCCAGAAACAGGACACAATTTCAAAAATTCATATCTCCTATTACACAAGTCCAATTAACCCATATGACCTATCCAAT
>JANTPZ010149827.1:0-12959 GCA_025593235.1 Vachellia pachyceras
CCGTCCCTACTATCGAGTGAGGCTGCTTTTCACTGTTCTATATATTGTTAACTATATCCGTGCTTGATCTGATCTTCCTTATAAGTTGTTGTGATTCTGACATGGGGCTCTTTGTTTCAGGAATATTGTGGCGACATTCGTCCTGGACTGTGAGTTGGATCTCAAGAAAATTGCGCAGCAAGCTCGCAATGCTGAATTCAATCCCAAGGCATCTTTTTGATGTTATATAACTCCCCCCAGTTACTTTGTTTCAATTATGTCTGCATCAAATTTAGGTCTCTCTCGTCGTCGCTGGTTCTTAAGTTGATGATACAAATCTGTGTTTTATTACGTACAGCGTTTTTCTGCTGCCGTTATGAGAATAAGAGAACCGAAAACTACTGCCTTGATCTTTTCTTCGGCCAAAGTGGTGAGTGCTCTGCCCGATTAACTCTCCTCCTAGAAACTGTATACATATACACACACACACATATATATCTCGGTTCTGTTCTGTATTAATCTTCTCCGAACTCAACAAGTTATACCAACACCACAAAGCAACGTTTATTCCTCATCCTTGTGTCGTCCAGGTCTGCGTTGGCGCCAAAAGTGAAGCAGACTCAACTTGCGGCGAGAAAGGTAAATATATATATATATATATATATTACTATGAGCACACTGTAGCATTTGAGAAAATAAAGGAGCCGATTATATATGTGTGTGTATATTCTAACATGTAGAATTCTGCCAAAACTGATATAGATTTCTGGTTATCTCAGTTTGCTCGAATCATACAAAAGCTTGGGTATGAAGTCAGGTTTAAAGTACTTGTTTATCAGAAACACAAACGAATAAGGGGCTGAGTTGTTTTACATATATTCTAACCTGAAACTGTGAGTGACATGCAGGATTTCAAAATTCAGAATATGGTTGGCTCCTGCGATGTGAAGTTCCCCATCAGGCTTGAAAGTCTCGCATGCTCACACGCTGCGTTTTCAAGTGTAAGCTATTAGTAAGCCACAGTTGATATCCACAGCATTTGATTAATCAATCATTTGCCTTTTTTTCCTCTTTTTTATTAGCTAATTGCCTTTTTCATGCATGCACTAATACACTATCACATGAAAGTTTTACGTTGAAGCTTTGAGTGATCTGATGCTCCAAATCAGAGCCAACACATTTGAGTTGCAGTATGAACCGGAGCTCTTTCCAGGTCTAATATATCGCATGAAACATCCTAAGATTGCACTCCTCGTATTTGTGTCTGGTAAAATAGTACTCACGGGAGCCAAGGTATCTAATCGTCTTAGCTAATTAAGAATCTCTCTCCTTTAATAAGAAGCATGCCTCTTTGCTGCAAAACCGACCATATGTTTCATGAGTGTATGTTGACATGTTACCAGGAGAGAGATGAGACTTTCAGAGCCTTTGACAGCATATATCCTGTCCTTACAGGGTTCAGGAAGATTTTCAGAAATTTCGTGTAAATTAATGACCTCTGGGAATAAGGGATTTCAAAATATCTCATTTTATTATAATAATTTAATAAAACCTTCCAACCTAATTAAAGCTCCTGAGATCAAACACTACGGTCTTTTCTTTGAGATTTGTCATCAGTTTCTCGATGCATCAGTGGCAATCTGTTGAAGTTTCTATGTATAAATATTAAAGTCACTTATGTTTAATCGACGAAAGACAGATATGTCATTGTTTGACCGTTGGAAGAAACAAGCCGAGTTAAGTATGCCAATGAGAAATTTTATCTGAATTTACACAAAGTGATTCCAAACGTGCTCTTCCGTACAGGGTCTTCAGGCATGCAAGTATTGTATTGCAGCATAAAACCGAATTCTTCACTTGTATATAATTCAATCACGTGCCTAAATAATATTAACTACTTATGTCATGTGCGTAAAAATATTCATTTATATTACACTATTACGATGTAATTGATCGTGTGCGTATGCTGCTAGTGAGCACAATTTAATGCTTGTTTGGAAACTTCATTCCCCCAATGATGCACGGAAGTTGAGATAAAATCATCTTAAAATCTGTAAACACCATCTCGAAATCTATAAAAACCATTTTGAAATCTGTAAAATCATTTAAAAATTCGTAAACTCCTTTCTTCTAATGGAGTTACCAAACACACTTAAACGAAAGCTAACGATACCTTTTTATCTCATAACTGAAGTTTATGCGATCAAGTGAATAAATTTTTTAAACTTTATATTTTATTATACTTGATACTAAATTTTAGAAAAAAAAACATTGCTAAGTTTTTTAATCACACACTAAATGTATACTTAAATAATAAATATTTTAAAATTAAGATTGTGCATAATCCAAGAACTCGAAATATTATATAACAAAATCTGTCTATTTTTAAATTTTGTATGACCTGGTATATAAAGTGATCATTTTAAATGATTTTACGTAATTTAAAATAAATATTTAATTTTTTTCTCAATTCATATAAAAATTATTTTTATTTGATTCTGGATTTTTCAAACGTATTAGTATGGAGGGCATATGTGTCAATTCGGACAAAGCTAAACGATATTACGAAACTAAAGCGGTGAGAGAATATGTGGCAACGGTTTTCTTCCCCAATGATCAAATGCGATTTTCCTGAGAAATTTTTTTTTTTTGCTTCCATGCCGTTGCTTCTGAGGTTTCTCTTCCTCCTGAATGAGACTTGTAATTAAGCTATAGAAATATCTAGTAAAAGAACGATCCAAGTTTTGCAACTTTGCAGGAGGAGACAGGTAAAGGGGATGGCACAGTTCGCGACACAGGGTAGCTTGAAACTACTCTTTAATGGAGAGGGAGTGTCATCTCTTTTGGAACACAAGGACCCATTTCACTATAACTTTAGATCAATTCAGAGTCACAGACGAAGCCTCCGGTATATTGGCTCATCAGGTAGTATTTACTATTCATCATCGTCTCTGAGTAGCAAATCGAACCGTTGCAATGCCGGGGATTGCCCCTCAGACTGTGTCTATGATGAAGGTGATTCTGATGATGATGATTTTGAGAACGATAGCTTGGGTTCTTTCAGAGGCCTGGTGTTAGATGTATCGTACAGGTCATCCCCCCCCCCATTGTTCTCTTTCACGTCTACCGTTTTGTCTGTGTATTGATGCTTTGGGATTCTATATTTCTTCTCGGGTAGTCAGGTTTGAGGTTCCTACTTGAATTCTGCAGGATTTTTCAGTTCATAACTTTATGTTAATCAGGGATCAGCAGATTTTTTTTTCCAGTAGCATACTGCAGCTTGTTGATTCTGAACCTCATCAGTTGTTCTTCAGTTGAATACCTATTTGGCTATTATATCACCCCACACTACACTTCTCAGGTTTCATAATCTGGAAATTTTATCGTATGAGTATGATGTTGATTGTGATTTAGTTTAGGTGATAGTTCCATTGAGAGAGTATAAGTAGTGGTCAGAGTTGGATGGTTTAGCAAAGAGAATGTTTAAAAGCCTAGTTTATTCTTCAAATGGTGTTAAAACAGAGAATATATTTTGGAACTGAATCGAGGTGGTAGTACTTAGTATCATGACTTCAATAAAGCATGTGGATGTGAGTATTAATGTATAAATGCTTGTTTTTGTTGACTTCAGTAAAGCCTAATGTGTATGTTGGTTATGTTGAGAAAATCATACACATATCTGTCTTCAATCTGTGTGTGATCTAAACACTTTTTCTTGTCGCCATGCAGAAATGCATGGGCTGTATAATTTTTGTTTCCTTAAAAACTAGATTGTAGATGCATAGGGTCTAAAGTAAGTCACACTTATATGTAGTTTATTTCCTGATGGGTTAAAATCAACACATCGATTTTTTTCGGTGCTTTACCCCTAGATGTCGGTAAGGCTATGTTTGGTTTGATGGAGGGGAAAGGAAGGGAATGGGTAGGAGGGAAAGAAAGGGGATGGAAGGGTATAAGATTACCTTGTTTGGTTTAGTTAGAGGGGGAAGGAAGGGAAGCTTTTTAATGATCTTTTGTTTGGTTCAGGAGGGGAAGGGGGGAAGTTAATGACCAATTTACAATTTTACCCTTATATGTTGATTTATATTTATTTACTTATACAATTTATTTAAATTAGCTTTTACTCATAAAAATTAATCCCTCATTTTATTTAATTAATTAAAATAATTATTAAGGTATTTCATTCATATAATTTATTTAAATACTTAAAAGATGATTTAAATAATTTATTTCCTTCATTCTCTACCCATATCGCTACTTACAAGTATTCCGAATAAAGTAAAACTTATTCTCAAGAAATATTGAAAAAAATGAAGATTAAAAAAACTTGCTCTCTAACTACATCGCTTCTTATATTTACGCACAATGAAGTAGATATGAAGACTGGAAAAATGAGGTGTGAGAAATTGGACAAGGAGCATTGAGGGCATATTTGGTATAATATTTTACATCCCTCCAAAAAACCCCATTTTGGAGGGATGCAAAATAAGAGGAGGGGAGGGATTGGGGAGCTAAAATTTGGCTCCCCTCCCCTCCAATTTTTCATACCAAATGGGGGGAAGGAATCATTTTTCTTTCCCTTCCATCCCCTTCCCCCAACCAAACAAAGCCTAAAGTTTGTGGTTTCTTTTTTTATTTCTTATTAATATTATATTATTAATTAATATTAATAAAGAAATTTAATTGATTTGAAGATAACGTAGCTGTACAAGCTAAAATTGATAATTAGTTGGTGAATGTGGATAGTATGGGGTTTGTAACTTCTGACTTTCTCTTGTATAGTCATCAAAATATCAACAGACCTCCTCAGTTGTTTGCTTATGGTTCTGACTGCTTCCATGCTGCTCCAGGCCAGTCAATGTTGTAGGCTGGAAACGTGCCATATGTTTGGAGTTTATGGAGAAGGTTAGATTTTTCACTTCAACCCCTATTTATGATAATTATAGTAATACATCCAATCAGTTTCATGTTTTAAAATCTTGCTTATCCAGGCTGACGTTCTAGAGTATTATGATCAAACTGTGAACTCACCCGGCGGGTCTTTCTATATACCAGCTGTCTTAAGGGTCAGTAATTCAGTGATGCTTATTTCTTTTGTGTTTATTGTTTTCTCTGACCTTTCATCACAATTATATTAGCACAATCGGTTCTCACCTTTTTTTTTTCCTTTTTAAAAAAAATGGACTGAAGTTACATACTTTCTTCACATTTCAGATATGCTAAACATGTTATTTGGGTACAGGTTCCTTATGTACTTCAAGTTGTTAAAAGAAGGATCATCAAGAGCAATCTTAGCCGGAAAAATATACTATTCCGGGACAATTACACTTGCCAGTGAGTACTATTTTATGAAGAGGGTATTGGTTCCGAAATCAACAAATACTGAGTGATTGAGAAGTCTGGTTAGCCTGCTGTTTTTTTTTTTTGAGTGGGTTAGCCTGCTGTTTTTACAGCTTAGCTTTAGATATAAAGCTTTATACTGACAATGCATTCCCTTTCCAACAGGTATTGCTCTTCACACGAGAATTTGACCATTGACCATGTAATACCTACTGCACTGGGTGGAGAATGGAAATGGGAAAATCTAGTAAGATAATCCATTGGATCTATATATGAATAACATATTTTTTTGGCATAAAGGTCAAACTTTATTTAAAAATGTAAAATGATAATATACGTATATGGTCTCTTATTTCTTCATGGTAGAAGGTATAATAAGGGGGCAATGATACCATAACCACTAACACGAGTGTTATAGGGACTTCTTTTTGTGCGATCTTTGTTGGTTAACCCAAAAACAAATAAATTTATGGCAAAGAACCCTCATGTGCTCCTTTTTGGGCTTGGCTTGTATCACCCTACAGGAAAAATAAATAAATAAAGAGGTATTTGGTATGACAAAGGGAAGTGAACTTGTTTGGCGTTAATGGGAACATTTCATTCAATACCAAGGAAGAATGCAACAATAAACAAAGATACAGGCCTTGTTGGGAAACAGAACAAGGCCAAAACAGGGAGAACAGAAGGCATGATTAAATGGGCTTATTGTCTGCAAGAGGTAGTGAAATTGGCCTTTGAGGAAGCATAAATGGGAAATCACTGTAATGTTTAGGTTTTCGAGTATGCTTGATATCCACTCCATCTCTCCTTACCACCACCACGAAGCAATTATTTCTTAAGGAGAGGCTGTGGAAAGTTAGGTGGTCGAAATGAATGAGAGAGAGGTAGGAGATATGTTGTCCCTTGTCCCAAAGACCCAAATCCATCTCTGTGGAGCTTCTATACCATTTATCAAGTCCTTATACAGTGGTTGATATCAACAGGTTACTGCTTGTGTCAAATGCAACTCTAAGAAAGGTCACAGGACTTTAGAGGAAGCAAAAATGAAGCTGCTCACAACTCCAAAGGTACTGTTGCTTTACTCCTTGCCGTAAACTTGCTTTCTTTCTATTGACATTTTCCCATACTTACCTGTCTGTGTCCCTTATCGGATCATGATTTGCGTGTCCTGGCCTAGTAATGAATGGACAACTTGATAACTACCAAAGAAAAGATTATCACTATCAAAACTCAAAATGTCATTTGCATAAACACAACCGAAACATACAGCCTGTTTTTCATGATATTAATAATGGGTTTTAACTTCGATTTTGCACCATTAACGAAGAAGAACGCTGCTGCTTTTGGTCAGGCCCCGAAAGATTACGACATACTTGCCATACCCTTAACAAGTGCAGCTCTGAGAATGCTGACAATAAGAAAGGGAACACCTGAAGAATGGCGTCAGTATCTGAGGTCGTCTTCAGAGCCTTGAATCCATGTCTCGGGTCACTCCTTTATATGTCGTCCATTCATAATTCATAAACCTATTCCTGCTCACCAAAAACTAAAACTTTCTCGTAATCATAAGGACACGTTAACTTTAAAAGGGGGAAAAAGCAAACGGTACTACTCTTCTCAGGAATCTTGTAAAATAAATGTATAGTAGTTTCCTGCACGCAGTTGAACAAGGCTATGCTTATGATCTTACTCAAATTGATGTACAGAATTAAGATTAGCCCCTGTAATTGTGATTTCATTTGCATGTCCCTTCTTGGATCAGATAATTATAGTAGAATTTCAGTAAAGTGTGGGGATGAGGCTAGGTTGAAGGGAACTGCGGCAATGTGCCTTCCAACTATTATCAGCTTTTGTTACACCTCCCATTGCCACTTTTTGACTTTTGGTGCATTCAAAGAGGGTAATTTGGTAGTTTTTATGATGCACGTGAATTATGAAGAGTGATCCAAAATCAAGACGCTCCAATTGGATCATTGCAATGTCTTAACTTTTATGTACAGTTGAAACTGCTGATTGAATCATGTGAATAGGATATTACCAATTTACTGTGAAAAAGATGGAATGCCTTTGAAGGTATGAGTGGTTAAAATTAAAATTGAAAAGGATAAAAAAAACCGGGTGAACTGAAATGATTAGCAGACGGAGGTTGGATTTTGAGGCATTAATCCTCATGTGCTTGATATGATGCCACTGATTCAAAGGGGGTGTTGGAATATGGAATTGATACGTTTTTCATTGGGAATTGATTTTTTTGAAGCTGAGTTGTAAATGATTCAAAAGTCAGATGCCTCACATGCTTCCATACAGTGTTTTGTAGGCAGTGGGTATGGGACTGTGGACATGGCCAGGGAAACATTTGTTGCCCATTTTTTTTATCAGTAATAATAATTCAATTATGTTGCCTTCCTCTTTCATTATTGAAGACCTTTGGCAAACAAAAAATGAAGGTATAAAACCTAGTTCTTTTTTAAAAAAATAAGGAATGAAAAAAACTTCATGATGAGTAGAGTGGAAAATATACGAAGAGCAATATTGATGGGGGTGCCTCAATGATTGAGCTGGGGATGGGAAATGAAAAGGAATCATTGCTTTGCCATTGGGTTATTGGTATTATATAGGCTTAGGAATAGAGGCTATTTGTTTCATCACATCGGTAACTAGTAACTACTGTTTAAAGATTCTTATAATTTAAAGTAATTTTCATCCAAAATGAATTCCTTTCAAGTCTCAAGGAAAAGACAGAAAGAAAGGGTATTAAATTATTTACTACATGTTAAGTGTAATAAACACATCAATACTAGTCATGTGGGGAAATTCATGATAAGTTTCACTCTTTGTGGGTAACCTTAATCTGGTCTCTTTAATTAGTTGACGAAATTTAAATGAATATTGGACATATAATGGAAGAGATTCTAACAGCTTAAACACGAACCCTTATATTTAAATCTATATCTTTAATTAGATTCGATAATATTTAAATTTGATATAATTAAATATCGATATAAAAAAAAGGAATTGGCACCCATGGCCTCATCCCTCTTTTATTCAAATTGCTGCTTCTAGGCTTACCCACACTTCATGTGTGTACGGTATTTGCTATTGACATTTTTGAAAGAGACATTATTAGCCACATAATACGTCAATGATATTATTTACCTGGATAAATTCTCTTTGGTTGTCATTATATGATTCTTGAGGAATCTAACCTTCCATGTTCAATCCAATCCTTTAGTTATGGGACTTATTTAACATTATGTTTGAAAAAATTAAAAGCATGTTTAACAGTGTTTTTCGAAAAATGAGACAGTATTATCTACTTATTTACTTCGGCTTACATAAAAGTACTTCTCCACCGCGTTCCCAAACAAGCTCTTGAGCCATCAGGCCTCAACCACTCTAAACACTGATCATTTTCTCTGCCCCTTTTATTTACTCTCTGATGTGTACTCATAAACATGAAAACGATAACTTCTCTTAGCCATAAAACTTGAACTACTTGCATTGTTTGGTAAATTGCCAAAAGTGCTTATAAGCACTTATAATTACGTTCAATAGTATTTTTTCGTAAAACGAAATAATTTTATCCACATATTTACCTAAACTTATGTGAAAGTACTTATAAGTACTTCTGCACCGCTTCTCCACTGCTAGAGCTAAAAGAAAAAATGTACTCTCCCCCCCCCCCTCTCTATATACGCGGTCATTTTGCACAGAATCTGCGCCTGAGCTTCTTATGCTTCGTTTTCAAGTACTTGTTGAGTGGTCACAAAAGTGCCTTCTTCTTCAACTCAAAACCCTAGTTTGAAAGTGATAATATTGGGTCCGTTTGAAAAAGCGGTAGAGAAGTATTTTTACGCAAGCCAAAGTAAGTATGTAGAGGAGATTGTCCCGTTTTACGGAAAAACACTGTTGAACGTGCTTTTAAATTGTTGATAAGCTTTACCAAACGGTGCCAATAATTCATTGAATTTAGCAGGCACAGGTGAAGGATACAGGATTTGGTATTATTGTTCATGATTGATGTAGACTGCATAACGTGAGGGGATTATGTGATGAAGGGACCAAATGGCCCATATGGTCATGAGAGTGACGGCAAAGTTGATACAGAAAAGGCCATAATTCATCAACATACAGCTCTGTTCCCATCACGCTCTCTTTCCTTCAAACTCTCTTCATTTTCAATTTATTGCTCATCCAACCTCTGACCCACCTACAGCTTCATCATGCACGCACTGTTCGGTGGATTTACACGTTGTTTTAATCTCTTCTCTTTCACAAATCCATTTCATAAGGAGGAATTTTGTCATCCATTCTACAAGCATTCATTTAATATATACCCATCTCCATAAATAACTCAATCTTAGCATCTTAAAGCTAGTAACCGGACAGTAATTCCTCAGCAGACAGCTAAAAAATAATCCTCACAAAAGGCAGATATCACATGACTGGGTGCTGCCTTTCCCAATAAAGTCTTTTCCATGCAGACGCCCTTGTTCGAACCTATGACATAATGTTTAAGGGACGCAACCATCCACCAATTGTGTTATGTTTTGTTGGTCTTAGCTTTAAAAGTTACCTGAGTCAGTTGTTGAACTGGATTTATGGGGTGAAACTTGAAATGATGGATTATCCTCTTGGCCATATGACTTGTTCAGCAATTCGGCAAAATACCTACCTGAAAAGCATTAGACAAGTTTTCGTCAAACTAGTGGATAAAATGCAATTCACATAACTCTTTCTCAAATTTGGAACAAGTTTGAAACAGAGTGAGAAACTCTGGGCATTTCCAAGTTGAGGTGCATTGAATCTTCACTCATAATTTTCAATTATAAATATTTATATACATCTCTTGGAATGAATGCCGGCATTTGTTTTCTCAGTTTTAGGTAGAGTGGTGGACCAAATGCTGAATCATAAATACACAGGGTATCAATTAATCTTCTTAACAAATAGATAGTTTTGTTCCTTATAGGTTTATATTAAATTCAACATAACCATTACTTGGAGGGGTTTCTATTTTCTTCTGAAGTTGGTTCATTTCCATATTTCATAACCACAAACACATCTTATGCTAAGAAGCATAGTTAGTAGCTTATCCCAGTCATACCAGAAATTACTCTGTCTCGCTTAACTTCTAATGGTGTATAAATTATAAACCCTCCTCCTCATATGACAATGTCTTTTGGACCACAGTTCACCCTGCGCAAAAAGTTGCATATGCAGTTCCGAATGTGAGTCAAAGGCCCATTTACTTGTTGTTCACAGAAAAAAAAGTTGCATATGCAAGGGGAAAATCACATTTTTCAGTGAATGAAAATAAAATAATTTATTTTTAGAGAATAGGAACTCGCAAACTGAATGCACACTGCTACAACAATCAGACTGTGATATGGCTTCTCGGATTCTTCCAATTCATCTTTTCAGAGTTCTGCAAAAGAATCGATAGGATCATGATAAGAAAAATTGTGTAACAGGCAGTCCTCTCAAAGCAGACTTGGTTACGTGGAATTACTAAGTAATTATGTTGTTTTGGCAAAACACCAATACATAAGTTGTCATTTTATTTTTCATTCTTATGAGAAAGAAAATATTTTACTTGTCTTTACCCAGAAAAAGAAAATTACTTGTCAACACCATTTACATGCTAAGGGAAGCAGGAAAGAGGTAAAAGTAACAGGCTTGGAAAACTCGAATATGTAAGACATTAAGGGTTAGTTAGAGTAGCGTATGGTTATTACTTATGGGATGTTGAAATGAGATAGGGGTGTCAAATTTCTTAGAGATTGATTAATAAATTGAATTTTGTTTTCTTTTAGCTTTTATATCTGCCGACAAAAAACTGAGGGCCATAAAGGGGGCACTGACACAGAATTGTGAATTTGTGACACAAAGGTTTGGTTTTCTTCTTCCTCTTCCCATCTCTCTTTAGGATTCAAATAAATACGTTTGACCGACATGGATGTTTGCCGGAATGCAACAGTTGCCGGCGACTGCGAACAAGAGCAGGTCCTCCTGTCTTCCTGCTCAAAGCTTTCTACCTTCTCAACCACTCTTGACGACCTCTTCTCTTCTCATAACACGGTCAGTTTCCCCTGTTCTTTTAAAGTTCATGACCTCTCTGCTCTGAAATTCCTTCACTTCCGCTCTTTCCAAATTCTAGCATCTGGGTTTGCTTGCAATGCTTCCCCTTTTGTAGTTTTAGTTCAATTTGTTTATAAAAATGATTTCTTTTGTTGCTAGATATAGCTTTACTTAGTCCGTGTCGCGAAAATTTTACCCACTCTGCTCTTTTTTTTCTATGTATTAATGTGTTGATAAGCTTTTGTTTGTGACTTTATTATTGCAGGAAGTGGATGTTGGCTTAGAATGGCTTTCTGTATATGTGGAAGACTGTTTTTCCAGCTCAGCATGTTGCCTCCTGGCACCTACTGATGCCCAAAACACAGAGGCAATCTCTAAACCCTCCGTACAATCACAGAGAACCCAGCAAAAGCAGTCTCCTCTGCAAAATTTTGTGGTGCCAGGAAAGGCAAGAAGCAAGAGGAAAAGGCTTTCAGCCCCTAGAACCAAGAACCCATTAAGCAGCTGGTCACGCCATGTGAACCCACAAAATGAGCCCTTAACTTCAGACCCTCCTCTTCTTAAACAAGCTTACTGGTTAGCTGATAGTGAGCTCATGGTACCCAAGAAGGAAGATGAGCAAGTAGCAACAGAGGAGGGAAAAGCAGAGCAAGAGGTGGAAGAGAAGAGGACTGTGAAGGAGAGCTTTGAGAGCTTAGTCTCAGAGTGTGAAGAAGGAAGCAATGGGCAGAATCAAATGCCAAGAAGGTGTACCCATTGCCTTGCACAGAGGACCCCACAATGGAGGGCCGGACCATTGGGTCCAAAAACGCTATGTAATGCATGTGGAGTGAGGTACAAGTCTGGTAGGCTGCTTCCAGAATATAGGCCAGCCAAGAGTCCTACTTTTGTAAGCTACTTGCACTCCAATTCCCACAAAAAGGTCTTGGAGATGAGAATGGCTGTTCTGCCTTCGGTTCCCAGTGAGCACTAATTGTTATCATTATATGATATGTTTTCATGTACATCAAACTTCTTCAGAATTTAGGAAACAGGCATATTTTATTGGCTAGTACGACCTAAATTTCATGTTATCCTTTTTCTTCTTCTGAGCTCCGTGTTTTGCACTTTAATTAGTATCAGTTCCTTATTCCCTGAACCAGAATGCTTAAGCTGAGATGGACCTCTGGTGTTGACTCTCACATTGGCTTCGTTTGGAAACCCGTTGGGAAAACGGACACAGATTCTGAGGTACTTTATGTGAGAGGAATTTTGTCTCGGCTTGCGTGAGAATGGGTTTGGGGAGTCAAAATGGGCTCCCAACATGTTTCCAAACCTAGCTATTTATAGGTGTTAGGTATTTTCCGTTGTTGAGAATTTAAATCAGGAATCTTAAGATGAGCATAGAGTCAAATTCTGGCTAACTCCATAGCCGTCATTTTCAAAATGAAAGCTGTGACGTGGCCTCCTGACTTTACCAACCTTCCCCTTTCCCATCCTCCTCTTTCCTTTTCCTAAATATAATAAATAATTCACCCCAAAAAAATAAATATAATAAATAAATATATCATGACTTTTTT
>JANTPZ010149840.1:0-12262 GCA_025593235.1 Vachellia pachyceras
GGGGAGATGCTATCCATTTGAAGTCTTGAAAAGGGAAAATTTTTTTGAGTATTTTGGTGCTTGAATCATGATTTGGAAGCAAGAATACACAAGTATTCATAAGCAAAAGTTGAAAAATCCAAGAACCCTTCTTTTTCTGTTTTTTTTTCAAAAATCTGTGAAAAATAGAAGGAGTGGGATTTTGATGATTCTAATGCCTCCAATGGCTTCAAAATGAAGTTTTGTATAGGGTAAAAATAAGAAAGGGGTTCGAGAAGCCTTAAGAACCATAAAAGTCAAGTCTTGAACTTGTAAGGGTCTTGAAAATGCAAGAGGAAGCTTTATTACGTGTTTGCAAGTTTTCTTGCATTAGGATGATTGGATATTCATGTGAATATTATGGCATGATATTTAGGAAGTTGAGACCTTCAAGAGCACATTTGGAAGGTTATTCAAGGAAGCCCTAAAGTGAAAAAGAAAGAGCTAAGATCTTGAGGTAGCAAGAGTACTAAACTAAACTTATGTTTTATGAAACTTTATTATGAATGATGCATGATTTTTGTGATGAATGAAGTGAATGATATGTGTATGAAATGTGACCTTGATTGCTATGGCCATATGCATATATAACATGTAGTTTGAACATGTTAAATGTTATATGCTCATACACTTGTTTTAAGTTGTAATATGCTCATTCACAATGTTCTTGTTTAGTTAGTTTTGCTATTGGGATTTGCATAAATCTCATTATCCCCCAACTGACCATGTAGGTGGAAGGTAAATCAAGGGTAAGGAAAAGTTTATAAATGAATGAAGAAGATGCTCTTGCTTGCATGATTTTTGTATGAATATATGAGTTGCTAAACTCTCCATGAAGTTGATGTGGTTGTAACCCTTAAACCTCAATATGAAATATCATGTAAATATGTGATGATGCATGCATAAAAATGGGATAAAAGTGCTAAGGAATGGTAAATAAGTTTAGCTCCTTCTCTTTTTCGAATACTTCATTTAAATTCTGAAATGATTCTATCACATTGAAACCAATCTTCGAAGGTTCCTTCTTATCATGTTCTTCCACAGGTATACTTGGCTTTTCATGTTTAGATAGTCACATTTATTCATAAATTCATGAATATGGTATACAACTAACTAGCATATCATCGTAAGAGGCAACCAACATATACCATGACATAGTAAAGCACGTAACATGCTAAACAACAATGCATAACTAATGCATTAAAAACTAAATCATCACAAAAACTTTGCTCTGATACCAAACAATGTGACACCTCTTATATATCCCTCTTAGCTTCCATTATGATGAGTTGGAACCAAAGAATGTCCTCAAATAAATTATAATGTGAAAAGGGATCAAAATGAAAACTTTCATTTTTTATGCAAGTTACTATTCACTATTTTTCTGCCCAACTTTGAAAATTCATAACTAATTCTAGAAAAATCAAAACTGAGTGGTTCCAACTTCTATTTGAAGCTTACAAAATCCTTTATGAGAGAAAAATATCATTTGAATAGAAACTTGTTTAGTTGGTACAGTTGCATTCGTGAAAATGTACTGTTCATATGGTAATTTCCATTTTTCCAAGGATTTTCTATGATTTTTGGCAACTTTGGACAATCATAACTTTCTATACAAAACTCCAATTCCCATGTACTTTGTCTTATTTTAAAGCTTGCAATGTGAACTATTTTTTCAGAAAATTTCAGCTCATTTGGAGCTCATTTACTCTATTTCACGATAGGTCAAAATATGGGGTTTGACCAACTTTACTTCCAGCTCTTGGTCAATTTCTAGCCTTTCTTCATAAACTATCATATTGGTTTTTAAACCTTTCTTAATCCTACTAACCTATGTAATTAGATTATCCAAAGGCATACACTATTTATCATGAGTCCATCATACATGCACAAGTTACATTACATGTCATATTACAATTATAAAACATAACAACATAAAGTCTACAACATAATCCACATTAACAAACATCAAACTTTGCTTCAAGTATCAAACACTTTCTCCCTACCCTTTGATGTGCTTCCACCTAAAAATGGTTAGTGGGGGAGAATAAGATTTTTGGAAATCCCAATAGCAAAACTTTCTAAAACAATTTATAAAATTGCATGACAACTTTCAATATAAGTGTGAATTCATGAAAGTGCAAATGTAGCAAATTAAATGCATATGGAAATAGCACATAAAAGCACATATTTACATTTTCAATCATCATAAATTTTCAATACAAATCATGCATAAATTCCTACAATTTTTAAAGCAATTAAGTTTAAGGTTAGAAGGTCTTGCTACCTTATGCTCTTAATTTTCCTTTAACTTTGGTGCTTTCTTGATTACATGAGAATTTAATTCCTTGCACAAAATCCTAGCCTATGTAATGCACAACATTATGGCCATTAAACATAAGCCATTACCAAGGCAAAAATCAATGTAAAACTCCCTCAAACTTCTCTTTGAATTACATAGGTCTTAAAACATCAAAACTTGTCTTTAATGTTTTCTAATGCTTCCAAAACTTGGGCTCACTTTTACCCTACACAAAATATCATTTTAAAGCCATTGGAAGCATCAAAATCATCAAAACAACATTCCTTCTCCAAGTTCCAGATCAGACCGAAACATACATATAGATTCCATATTGTGATTTTTCAAACTTTCAACACATATACCAACATATTCTTGATCCCAAACTCATTTCCATGGATTATATAGCTTGAATACAACTCTTCTTCATCAAATATAAAATTGGGCAGCATCTTCTCTTAGGGTTTGAGATTCCAAAAATTCATACAAACATCAAACCCAAGCAATATATACATCAATCTTCTCCTTATCATGCAAGGAGTGTTTTGCAACCATTTATTTCATCTAACACTACTACAAAAGGTACCTTTTATGCCCTATTTTTAAACCAATAGGCGACCTTTCTCGGGGGGTGTATATGTGAGGGGAGTAGAAAGTTAGAGCTTACGGCGCTGATCCGCACTAAGCCACAAAATGTAAACTTAGATCGTCGGTTAGCCTTGAAAATGGATTGATAATATTAATTTTGATTTCCAAGGATTGTATAGGGACAACCCCAGGGTCATTTTCACTGGAAGCGGATTGCGTACCAATGGTCCTTAGCTTGTGATTATATTCGTGATGCAAATGCAAATGGTTTATCAATTCAAGATAAGCTATGTTCCTAATGTAACCGCAAAATTTAAAACTTATTTTTGGTATTTTCAGGCGGTAAAGAAAAGTAAGGCAGATTTGGATTAAAAGGGATTGTTATGGTGGGTTCCTCTTGAAAATGAACTAGGCCATCATAGTTCGCAAAACATTAGGTAGAGTATCGACTTTCGCACTAAGTTTTTGAAATCATAAACCCTAACAATTCGTATGGGTCTGGAGCGTTATACGATGATCTCCTTCTAAACCCCCACACGACTTGTTAGGTCACGAATAACATGCAATGAACTCCATTCCATGAAATCCTTGAAGCGTTCTTAGTGTGTGTATGGAAATCGCAAAGTGACAAAATCAACTCCATGCATGTTGACTCAAAAACCAAGCACAACTAGGATGATAGAAGAGAACAACAAGACTTCATTGAATAAGCAAAATGAACTCCATTTCACTTTGTCAATCACAAAACAACTCAATACACAATAATCCAAGTTTGGCTCAACCGAGACCAAGTATTTACATACAAATCACAAAGTCCAACTTGGATTTTGATGGCATGGAGCCTCTATTCCTTGCTTGTTGTTCACTCATGTTGTTAGAAAGTTGAGTGACGAAGGAATTCAAGTTCTCAGCTTTTGTTTCCCACTGCTCCATCCTTTTTTCTAAAGAAGCATATCTTGCATCATTTTTAGATGAATCTTTCTGAATAAGTGAGGCAAGCGAATTGAATTGATTTGAGGTGGAAGCCTTCTCTTCCTTGAGTAGCACCAGCATATTCTGCAGCAATTGATTTGTATCTTTCTTTGGTGGCACACTCAAGGCTTGTCGTGTATTCTGAATGTTAAAGTTGGAAGGTCCAGCTCCTACACTCCTTTGGAATCTCTGGACATTGGCCTCTTCACCCCTCCAACTGAACTTTGGATTTGATTTCTATCCCTTATTGTATGTGTTGGAGTAAGGATCCCATTTCTGATTCGGTCTCCCTTGGTATATTGCAGAAACTTCTTCGAATCGGCTTGGGCACACACTTGAAATATGCATTACTGACCCACAAGTTTCACAACTTGGAGCAACTAAATCCATGGATGGCTGTTGCTTATTGACTATTTAGGCTCTTCAACTCAGCAGCAATAAGAGACAATTGGGATGTGACTTTACTTCCCAAAGAATCTACCTTTGATTCTAGGGTGTCGATTCTCCTATTTTGAGCACTTGAATATCCAACTTCATGAACAACCCTAGTGTCTCTCACACTATATTGTTGATGGTTCAAAGCCATCTTTTTGATAATCTCCCAAGCTTCTTCGGCAGTTAAATCAATTAATGAACCTCCAGCAGCTGCGTCCAACATCCCTTTTTCTTGGATCTTCAACCCATCATAGAAATATTGAACCAACTGCCCATCTGGTATTTGATGGTGAGGGCATCTCGCAAGAAGGTCTTGAAATCTATTCCAATAATCATATAACGATTCCTCATACTCTTGTCTTGCTGAATAAATTTCTTTCCTTATTGATGAAGTTCTTGATGCTGGAAAATATTTCTCCAAAAAAGCTCTTCTCAGATTAACCCAACTTTGATAGGTATTAGCTACATGCCTCGAAAGACTCATGAACCATTCTCTTGCCTTCCCTTCCAGCGACAAGTGAAACACCTTCCATAGCACTTGGTCAAGTGAGGCTCCAACTAGTTTCATACTCTGGCAAATCATTGACAATGATGCAAATGGATGATGGATCCTCTCTTGGCAAGCCATGAAATTTAGGAAGAGAATTAATTAAGAATCCTTTAATCTCAAAATTCATATCATAATTTGGGCAAGCAGCAGTAAATGGATCATAATTAACATCAGAGGTTGTAGCTTCTCTTATGGTTCTTCTCCCATTATTTCTATTATTTTCCCCAATTCTTTCCTCTTCACCATTTCTTCTATTACTTCTCCCTTGATTTTCATTTGCATTCCGATTTTGAGGGTTTGGTACATTTTCAGCTATGATTTCTCCTGAAGTTTCTCCTAATTTATCTACTTGTCCTAAACTAGACTCTCCTACTTCTAAACCTAAATCTCTAACTATTTTACCTTTCTCTTTTCTTTTGTTTGCCCTACGTCTCTCCCTCAAGGTTCTCTCAATTTTAGGATCAAAGCGTTCAAGCTGATTTTTTTTGAGCATACAAGAGAAAAATTCAAGCCAAAAACAAAATGAAAACAACTCAAAATGAACCTCTCAAAAATGAATGAGAAAAATATGTATGAGTGTATGCAGGTGTATGTATGGTTATGATGTATGTATCAGTTGAGATTGGAATGAATGAAGTGAATGAGGTGTGAAATGGTAGTTCACTGCGGCTAAAACGTATTTACGTCACGGCGAAAGGTACCTTGAAGAGTTAGGTCACGAATAACATGCAATGAACTCCATTCCATGAAATCCTTGAGGCATTCTTAGTGTGTGTACGGAAATCACAAAGTGACAAAATCAACTCCATGAATGTTGACTCTAAAACCAAGCACAACTAGGATGATAGAAGAGAACAACAAGACTTCATTGAATAAGCAAAATGAACTCCATTTCACTTTGTCAATCACAAAACAACTCAATGCACAATAATACAAGTTTGGCTCAACCGAGACCAAGTATTTACATACAAATCACAAAGTCTAACTCGGATTCTAAGCAATCCATAATGTAAATACAGATTGAAAGTAAATACTCCCCTTTCGGCACTTCACACTCCGGTTCACTCATCTTCAAGAGGTTAGAGGTGCTCAGCTCCTCATGTATGGTAAAGATAGCAGATGAATGGATGAATAAAGCATGATGAATGGGTGAATGGTGAAGGTAATGGATGAAGGTAGGGTTTAGAGAGTGTGTAGATGAGAGAAAAAATGAGTGTGTGTGTGTGTGTGTATTTCTACCTTGCTTCCTCTGCCTCCTCCTTTTTCTGGTCGAAAATGACCTAATTTAGTATTAGAAACTGTCATGGGTCAGATCCATCAAGCCGGGTCGGGTTATTTTCCTTCTAAGGCAAAATTCGGGTTCTGCGCGATATTCACCGCGGTCCACCTCACCCGAGAGTCCTTTGCTTAACTTCTTGAACTTTGGCCGCGGCGAATTTACAATTGTGCCGCATCCAACTTTTCCAGAACTGCTTCCCTCAGCCTTTTGCAAGGAGTTCCTGAAATGAAATAGCAAATATTGATAGTATCGTTTGCTCATGATGCAATTTAGGCACAATAAATCGTTATTCAGTGCATATGTGCTCAAAATCACATTAATCCAAATCAATAACTCCTAGTCTACATTTAAGCACAAAAAGATCATGTATGGGCTAAAATTGACTCTAAGACTCTGAAATTTCAAGTAGAAAACTAATACAAATAAAGCTCAATCAGGCGCCCTATTTATTGAGAGGCGCCGTAGGTAAGAGCTACGACGCCCTACATGCCAAAGTAGGGCGCCGTAGCTCTCACCTACGACGCCCTACTTTGGCATGTAGGGCGTCGTAGATACAATTTTTTTAAAAAAAATTCTTCAATTTTATTAACCCACTAGATTCAGCTTACAGTTATTTTATACACCAAATCATGTCCAGACAGAATAAACAAATATCAGGGTTCTAATCAAAAGTCATTGTAGAGGAGAAATACAAATTGAAATTCTTCAAGAGTTAGATGTATATATCTTTCCAAAGCCAAGTTCTTGTTGCAACGAAACACAAAAGTCATTGTCATTTACTAAGCAAATATCATTGTACATTTGTTGCAAAATAACACAGTTCATCAATGTAATTAACCCTATACAAGTTGACATGAGTGGTTGAAACTATATATATTCACCTTGAAGAAACAAGCATTATCTACAAATCAAGAAGATGTTTGGCCATCAAATCTCGTATCAAATCAATGTCACCAGCCATGTAAGCATCATCATTATCGAAAATCAACAAATTTAAAAACTATTATTAAAACAATTCAAATTCATCAAACAAATGATTAACTCATCAATATTTGATAAATTACATAATACCTCTTCTAAATCTCTAGTCAATCTGCTCTGAATGATACTACACATGTAACTGATGACATAATAACCGCACTCATGATTACCTACTTGTCGAGGGCACTAAAGATAAAAAAATATTGTCAAAACGTATAAAGGGATAAAACGACTTTCAATGAAAAAACTTACAGTCAAAGTACTTACTTTTGGATAAAACCACTGTGTGTTTTTATTTCTACCTTCACATTTACTACCCATTATCTTGAGTGCGCTACGATTGAATTGACAATAGTTACATATGAAAAAACATTTCTAAACATTGTTAAAATCAATAATTTACAAATAGAAAAACTTAAGTATCAAAAATGTATTTTTGATCATGCCTTGCCTTTCTGCCAGACAATGGATCAAACCAATACACAGTATTCAAGAGGGGACAGACAACACAGAGATCCAATGATGACTACAACAACACATATAAATGAAAATGAAGTTAGCAAAACAAGTTAATTATTACCAATTATGCTAAATGTGTTAAAGATATAACCATAATTCCATACCTTTCAATTATTGGTGCTAGGTAACACATCCTTGGATTAACGTCTTCTCGTATCATGCTCCCAATGTAATGCACCCGACGTTCTACAGTACTGTAATTCTTCGTTGTATTCACAGGACATAAAATCCATAAAAATCACCTCTAGAAAAGTCGGCGCAAATATTGTGCAAGGTCCTATGAAAGAGTTCAATAAGAAAGGAAATAGTGAATGATATAAAACCTAAAAAATGACATCATCAATTGAAGATAGTAATATAAAAAACTTACAAGATTGCAAACTGAATCCATGCTATATCAAGGTCCTCCATAGATAGAAATTGTTTCACATCATCCTTGTCGATAACGAATTCATATGTTATTTCACGACCAACAATCCCATCAACCATCTGCATGGTCACAGATGTAAATTTTTCTCGTAGCAGTCGCAGCCGTGATAAGGATGGGAATTTTGCAGCTTCTTCTAGGTCCTAGTAAAGTAGTGAATACATATTATAAATATAATGCCGAAAAAAATTAAGTAAGATCATAAGGTGGCTACTACCTCATGAGGTGTTGTAGGTGTAGAAATGAGATTTTTTGGCCAAAGAATGAAGTAAACCTTGGATTGGCCTAAATGGAGTACCTCTCGATCAAGGACTGGGACATCGGAGCCTTCCTTACCATCTTCAATACCTGACACTGATACGCGAGACAAGCTATCCAGAATTGGCATAGAATGATGCGTAGTAGCTTGCCTGTAGAAATAAGCATGGTCAACGGCACGTATTGGTTCATCTAGGTAGAGAGTCCAATTCTCTCTAACTTCATCTGCGGGGTGAATTAGGGGAAGGGTTACCCAGTGCTACTGTCTCTAGCGGATGATTGCAACCTTTGCTACTGGGAAATACAAGGGAATCGATATTCTTCAGTTCCTCAATCAGCTTCCTCGATTTTAGGAGAGCAACGAACTCAACTTTCATCTCAGCTCTCATCTCAGCTTTCAACTGAGCTTTCATCTCAGCTCTCAACTAAGCTTTCATCTCAGCCATCATCTCAGCTCTTATCTCCTCATGTATATTTTTCATCATCTGATTTTGCATTTGGCTTTGAGCATCAAACTGAGCTTGGAGTGATTGTTGTATCTCAGCTACTCTAGATTGAATCTGAGATTCAGTAGATTGTTGAGATGGTCCTCCAAAATATTTTCCTATACCCGTTCCCCTCGACTCCCCTCGAACTTGGCCTGGGTAATCTGGCCTTCCGATCGCAGTCGCTAAGATGTCCATCCTCCCACTTTGAGTGAAAGTCCTTTGGCTGGTCTGCTATGTAAGGTCATCCTGCATCGTATAATATAATGTGGTGAGGTACTAATAAACCCAAGACAAACAATCACATATAATTATTATATGTCAGCACTTACAATCCTTCCAACCACCTCAGCAACTACTTCATTGATGTACTTCCCACCTTTTATCCTCGCTGCTTTCCATTTTTTGTGATGTAGGGGGAGGAGCAGGGGTTTGGATGACAACGGCGGGATCTGAGGTGGATGCCTCTTGTAATCTTTATTGCTCCTCCTCCATCATCTTTTGCTGAAGCTTTCTATATCCTCCACGAGATAAATAGTGCGGATAGATATTTGCAGCACCCTTCTGTTTATTGGCTTCATTTAATTCCTATTAAGGCATAAAAGGCAAATCTTAATCAGTCATAGCAACAAAATGTAGATGACTGAAGGATGTTACCTGAAATTGTGGGTCTTTCCGTGGCGCCACAAACAACCTCCAGTCTTCGGGGGACAGAAATGGATATTTCTGACATGGGTCTTCATCTTTCTTTGACCCCCAATTATAATATCGTGACAGCTTGTTCTTGAAGTCTTTCCACTATATGCGAATAGCCCCATCTAGTGCTTCTTCATTTCCTTAGTGTCTGGAATATCATAGGTTTGCTGCAAAGTACAATATTTTATAATGAAATTTGAACAAATCGAAATGACAAAAATGGAGTGGTGTTGAAAGTTACATACCAAAATTTCTTACCATATCATATCTCGTGTTTCTTGTGGAACAGACCGCCATCCAGGGTAGAGTATGCTAACTCTGCTCCATGCCAAATACCCTAAATAGATAATAAATCAATCTTGCTCATCACCTATAGGATTCATAGCGTCATTGAATTCTACATGCAGCTTCTTCTGTCGTTGGCAGCAACGTGCAGTCAAGGAGGCCATAGTTGTACATCCCCTTACCTTTCTCACAGTCGGATCTGGCATAACCAGTGGGTTTTCATCTACGTGTCCATCACTGTGTGACTCATCAGAACTTGCCATATTTCTGTTAAGAAATTAATGTCAGATATAAATAAATTTCAATCAGCATTAATAAAGTAAACTAAGGTAAACACATATAACACACAATATATCGAAATTTCATAATTAACCTCTTACATCATGTATTTTCCCATATTCCCTCATAGTGATCTTGTCTTACAGCATAGTGATCATCATCAACCAATTCCGCTTCACGTGGTCTAGGTGGAGTTATAGTAAAAGGGGGTGTATCGTCTAGGTTAAATATTGGATCAACATCCTTTTGTTTTTTACTTTAAAGTACAATCTACATTTTTTTATTTGCTGGGTCTGTGACATAAAACACTTGTCTGGCCTAACTTACTAGAATGAATGGCTCATCTCCATAACCAACTCTTTCAAGATCAATTGAGGTAAATCCAAAATGTTGGTCGACCACAACTTCATTATTGTTAACCCACATACATTTGAATAAAGGAAATTTGAACTTGTTGTATGTCATCTCCCAAATTTCTTCAATAACTCCATAGTAAGCCATAGATGCCAGTACAGGGTTATTGTCTTTCAAACTTGAAAAGTGCATGTCTTCAGCTACAACCATCACCCCACTATTTTGCACTGTACTTTTTTTTGTCTTGAATCTTTGTGTAGAATGAATAGCCATTTATGTCATAACCGCTCCAGGTAACCACCTCAAATACAGGACCCTATGCTAACCATTTCGTCATCTCATAAGCATCAATATCACAAGAAACCCTTTCCTTCAACCATCCTATGAATGTCTTATTCTGTTCATTCGCTATCTGCATGTCATTCTTTTTAGGATATATCTTTTTTAACACATGTTTATGTTCATGGAAATAAGGTTGAATTTCTTCCATATTATTCAAGATATATAGGTGTACTTGTAACACTTCTTCACGAGGCATACTCTTCACTTTTAAACCCCGTGTTCCCTTACTAGCGCCTTCTTCATGCCGTGATTGTACATTCACCCCAGATAGATAATCATTGGAAAAGTCCATAGCCTCTTCCACTACATATCTTTCCACAATGGATGCTTAAGATTGATAAGGATATTTTGAATAACCTTTTAAAACCTTCATGATATGCTCATGCAGATACATCCATCTTAGGTAAATCGGACTGCACATCTGTATTTCTCTTACTAAATGAGCAACCAGATGGACCA
The DNA here is from genome assembly GCA_025593235.1 of Vachellia pachyceras. Classification (NCBI taxonomy): domain Eukaryota; kingdom Viridiplantae; phylum Streptophyta; class Magnoliopsida; order Fabales; family Fabaceae; genus Vachellia; species Vachellia pachyceras. Next base: position 11,227 of record JANTPZ010149840.1, read on the forward strand.
TTATATCAAAAAATGCTGGGGGAAAATGCATCTCTAGTTGGAAGAGAATAATGTAACCTTCATTTTCTAATTCGTCCAACTTTTCAACTTCTATCTCTTTGCTACATATAGCATTAAAAAAGCACAAAGTCTAGTTATGGTAGCTCGAATATCATCCTTCATAATGCCTCTAATAGCCACTGGTAATAATTGCTGCATCAATACATGAGAATCGTGAGACTTCAATCACATGAGCTTTAAATCATCTAATGAAACAAGCCTTTTCACATTCAAAGAATAACCTTGTGGCACCTTGATGGTATGCAAACACTCACAAAAACTTTTTTTCTCGGCTTTTGACAGTGTATGTGTTGCAGGCTCCATGTACGCTTTTTTTACCATCATCTCTTAGCTTTGGATGTAACTGTTCTCTTATTCCCATTTCAACCAAGTCTAGTCTCGCACTTATTCCATCCTTAGTCTTTCCTGGTATGTGGAACAGCATCCCGACAAGGCTATCACAAACGTTCTTCTCCACATGCATTACATCAATACTATGCCTCACATCAAGAGTATGCCAATATGGAAGATAAAAAAAATTGACTGCTTCTTCCATATGCTCTTCTCGCTAGCACTTCTCTGATTCTTACCGAAGATGACGTTGACATTCTCTATCTGACGATACACTTCTTCTCCGGTTAATGCTTTTGGAGCCATTCCATTTTTCGGAAAGCCATTAAAACTCTTTCTTAACCTACGATAGGGGTGAAACCGAGGAAGAAACCTCCTATGACCAAGGTATATAGTTTTTCTACCATGCTTAAGTTGATAGAAGTGTGTCTGCTTTACATATCGGACATGCTTTATGTGACACTCCTTAATCTTTACCTTTAGCTTCATTAAATATATATTTGGAAGCACCTTTAGGCCTTTAGTGACTTAGAGTAACCAAAGAGTGAAAAATAAAATTTTCAAGTTTAGGGTTACTATTCATGTCACTATTCACAGATTTTTGGGCCAACTTTGAAAATTCATAACTAATTGTAGAAAAATCGAA
>JANTPZ010149842.1:0-11868 GCA_025593235.1 Vachellia pachyceras
TTTATCCATCTCCATTTTAGGATCCGAGTTTAAAAATCCATTAAAAGAATACTTTTATAAATTTTGAGATAAATGTGTAAAAAAAAATTTTATTTTAATTTACGTACAACATCATTGGAAATTTATTGCCAAACATGTATATCATCCTCTATGTCAGATGATTTTAAATAATAACAATCATTTTGTTGCCGCGGCTAGGGGTGAACAATGGGCGGGCGGGGCTGCCCCGTGGGGTAACCCGTGACCCGCCCGTTAGGGAACACACGGGTATGGGGCAGCCCTCGTGGTACAACCCGTTTAGACCCGTACCAACGGGTACGGGCCTAAACGGGTGGATTGGCACGGGTAACGGGTTACCCGTGCCACCCAACCCCCTGGACAGAAAAGCAGAAAGCTTTCGGTCAACCAAAAAGTAACAACATACACTTAATAAAAACATCACACAATCACCATTTACTTGCTGAGATCTGCAAATCAATGTGGGGATTGTATTAAATCTTAGAGTAAGGGGGAAATATTCAAGAACCACAGAAGAGCAGCGAGCCAGCGACTGGGTTGCAGGCGATTGGGTTGCAGCGACTGGGGAAACATTCAAGAACCACAAAACGTATGTATGAAGAATCTAACCTCACAATCTCCTCTTGAAGAACAGCGACTGGGCTGCAGGCAATTGGTTTGAGGCGATTGCTCTTCTGCAGGCGATTGGTCATTTCGCTCGACTACTCTTCAAAAGGAGCTTGAGGTTAGAGGCGATTGGTTTGCAGGCGACGGGCGACACTGGAGGCGATTGGCGACGGCACGACACTAGAGAGCTGGTGCTCGAGGCGATTGGCGACGCTTGTCGTTCATCGGTGCCTTCTCCTCGCCGTTGTTGCCTCGCCTCCGAAGACCTTCCTCATCGTTCTCTGGCGCGGTGGCGCCTCCTCCTTGGCGAGTCGCCGTCGCCAGAGCTCAGCTAGCCAAACCATATTATCATGATGAGGGAGGAGGCGAGGGTTGCATCTGTGGGAGTGGGACTGAGGGAGGTAAAGGATGGGAGGAGCCACCGAGCCAGGAGTGTGGGTACTGGGTAGAATGATTGACGCTTAAACTTACCCAGTTACCCTTAAACTATCTAGAGAACCATTGAACTGGGCCAGAAGGGGATTGGGCCAAGCATTTGGACTGGAGCTTGCAAGATTTGGAGCCTTCAAGACTTAGGACCATTAAACTCTTCAAGTTTAAAAAAAAAAACCTAAACGGGTATAATGGGCGAGAAGGGGCACCCCGTGGGTGAACCCGTGTCTCGCCCAATTTAAGGGGCACCCCGCCCGTTGTGAACCCGCCCGTGACGGGTTTTAAATGGGCGGGTTTACACGGGTTTGACAGTAACGGGTAGCGGACGGGGCGGGTGGGTTGGATTTTCTTTCTCACCCCTAGTCACGGCCCCAAAAACAACCCTTTTTTTGGATGGTAAATCTTCATGGTGTCCCCACCTTTGAAGCGCGCATATATATAGACACACACATATTCTCTACCTTCATCCTTTCTACGCTTGTATTTGAGCTTCTCCCAAAATAAAATAAAAAGATTTGTGGCTACACATGCATGCAAATTGTGGGGTATCTAGCTAGTTTCATAGATGATAGAGATGTCTACCACCACATAAATATAATATCCCTACCTCCTCAATCTTTTTATTCAATCATTGTGCCTTTCACTTCATAGTACACAAGCAACAACTTCTTTTATGAGCATAAAATGTATGCATTCCATTAGAAGCATCAATATATTGGATTGAATTCACAGCAAGCCATACCATTCACAAGGCATAAAATGATGTCTATAAAGTGGTAAAAATACACTAGAAAACGTGTTAAGAGAGTGGCACTGGGAATTCAACTGGGCCAGTCCATTTACGCTTGTTAGGCGAAATCCCCCCTAAATGTGTAGTCCCACCAGTAGGTTTGAGCTCCATTTAACTGAAACATTTTTTTAAGAAAACCAGTCATTGACACATTTGGTCCGTTTGGAAAAGCGGTGGAGAAGTACTTATGGGCTTATTCACACAAGTCGAGGTAAATATGTTGAGGAGATTGTCTCGTTTTACGGAAAAACACTGTTGAACGTGTTTATGGCTACAAGCTAAGCGTTGCCAAACAAGCACATTGTTTTTTTTCCAACAGAAGAGGATATATATAAATATAAAAGGAACAATCCGAACAACAACAGTGAAAACAATACAAGACGCACCCCCACAAACCCAAAACAGCACAACAACAACATAAATCAAATAAAAGCAAGAAACCAACAATAATACAGAACCATAACAAGATGCACCCCCACAAAACCAGAACTCGACACCAGCAAAACCAAACCCCATCCTCGAGCCCTGCCATAAACTAGGTTCAAACACAACACTACGAGAGTGCCACTCCAACAGATGCTGCAGCAAGGTAGGAGGTCTACAAACCCAATCAGAGGGACATCTCCCACACAACAAAACTTTAGCAATCCAGTCAGCTACTAATTTAGCTTCTCTAGGAATCCACCTACAAACATGGTTCCTAAAACTCTTCCTTGATTCCAACAAGTGTTCAAGGATAACCTCACACCTCCATTCAATTGAAGATTGGTTATGATTCAACCAGCCGATGAGAGTCTTGTTATCATATTCAAAAGTAACCTCGTCCAAGCCATTGCTGATAGCATATCTCATAGCCTCAAGCATCGCCAAACACTTCGCCACCAACTCAAAGCTTGCATTTACCAAAGCAGTAATACTATCTAACAGCCACCCATGAGAGTATCTAATAATTACTGCTATTGCCGCTCTCTGATCCTCCTGACAAAAGGCACAATCCTAACAGAAGTCATCGACACATTATTGATTTCATAGAATAGCTGTATGTAAACACAATAACATAATAATACATAATATATTTAACATAAGCCCTAATTGATTTTTCTAAGAAACCAAAGAATCTATATTTATATATTTATCATTTTTCTCAAAATCATTTATCTGACTTATAAATTAATATATAATATAATGATACACATGAGTATTGTATAATACATATAATCTAAAATGGTTTATTTAACTTCTTTAATCTTTAAAAAAAGTTAATCGAGGCTTCTATTAAGAACCAGATATAATAGCAACTTTGGTCATATCTATTGGTTTGTATGACTGAAAATGTGAAGGTTTTTTTTTTTTTTTTTTTGTTTTAAGAACATGTATCTCATACAAAAAGAAATCATGTTCGAAACACATTATGACAGGTTAACACTTTCTCTAAACCCAACCTCGATGCTTGTAACCTAGGAAAATGGGGATAAGGAATGTGAGGGGGTATATTCTGGACCGGGCAGACCCAGCACTTTAATGTCCTGAACTTAAACCCATCTGGATTTTGAGGTAAAATTTAGGTTTTAGAGAATAGATTTTACGGATTCCGATGTAAAATTTAAATTTTAAAAGATTGTGTTTATGAAGTTATAAACTTTTATGGAGTTCGAGACAAAAAGTAGATATGAAAGAGGGAAGAGAAAGAAATAAAAAGTAGAAAAAAAAAATTTATTAGGAGAAATGGTGTGATTTATCAAGAAAATAGCCTTTTCAAAACCTAGGTTTCAAATATGAAGTTTTGTATCCAAAATAATATATGTGAAAAATGTAAATACTTGGATAAAACCTGAATTATGGGATAAAACCTATATTTTGAAACCAAACTTAGGTTTCAAAATAGGAAATCAAACAAGCTCTAAATATCCCATTCTTTTCCGTGAACATGTCTTTTTCCTTCCTTCTCACCAAACGCCTCCACAAGATAATCTGAAAACAAATGAAAGCGGAAGGGAAAAATACATTTTTGCAGCCTTGCTTGCTTAAAACTCTTGAGCGTGACTCGGGCCTCAGTCATTATCCCTTCGTCCAAACAGTCCTGTCTCAGTCATTATCCCTTCGTCCAAACAGTCCTGTTCATTTCCACACCACACAATTTCTTAAACAAATTACGCAGCTTAAATAGTACTTACTATATTCTTTTCTCTAACACCTAACAGCATCAAACAAAAGACAATCGCACTCCATCAATTCTCCTTCCACATTTCTGGCTATCAACAGCTCTCACATACACTGCCAAAAAAAATCCTGAAAATTAACTGAAATCATCTTAAAAGTTATGCCTATTTCCACACATAATATAAAACGTTCGGTACTTCAAGTCTGTTTTAATTATTATTTGGTCTCTCAAGTTTAATTTTCATCAATTACGTTTATGAAGTTTTATTTTTTTATTTGACCTCATGAGACCAACACTTTCTTTTTTTGGCAACCCATGAAGAAGTTGACACCATCGAGTTAATGGTTAGACAATTATGTGAGTTCACGATTTGAAGCTCTTGCTTAACTCGCAGAAGGGGGTACTAGTCCCGTCATGGAGCAGATTTGCATTGACAAAGAAAGCTTCCGGTTTGGCTAGTTAGACTCAAAGATGTAAGGGTTTTGGTTCATCCTATCTTTGATGTAGCTCTATGGCACAAAGGTGACGCCTTGCTTATAAAGCCATCTCAAGCAAATTTAAGCACTGGACTTGCCCCTTGCGTCTTTTGCTGCCACGCAAGGTTCATCTCCACCTGGTTCACTGCCGGAGGAGTCACCGCCATCGACAGCAGATCCTCAACCTTCCTGAAGGGGAAGTTGCCATCATCGGAGTGAAGAAGCTTGGCAAGTTTCTTTCGAGTCAGTAGAAGAAGACTATTTTTAAAAAAAAAATTGTTTAAAAGCCTGGGTTTAAAAAAAAGTGAGGTGAACTGCAACTGATCAACAAACATTGACCATTTGGGATTCGTTAATTCAGTGTAAAACTGATACGAAATAAAACTTCTCGAATACTTTTGAGATAAAAAAACTTCTAGGTGATGAATGATATTTCGAGAATAAAGGATAAAAATCACCCTTAACCCTATAATATATCACAATTTCAAAACAAAAAAGATAGTCTAAAATTCTTTGTGTAAAGATTACGGTATTAGATTCACGAGTGACTTTAATGTTTGCTAATTATTATTTAATTTTTGGAATCTTAGCATCTGCGGAAAGAAAGGTGGGTGAAGCAGTGATCATGCGGGGCAAGACTCTTAAGACTTGCGGCTTACTAAACAGTAAAATTGGACGTTGGAATTGGCAGGGACAGGGAGGCACAGAGAAGGACCAAAGATGGAAAAGGCTTTATGATAATACTAGTATGATATGGCCTGTGACATATGAAGGTGTCGTGTCTGTAAGGAGAAATTTCAAAGCAGGTGCTTGTGTGGAGGTCGGCAATTACTTGTTTGTTTCCAGAGACGTACGCGAGTGATGAGCCCACCACCCTCCGTCCCCAACTTTGGCTCTCTTTTTCTTTCTATTCTGTCCTTTTCTGTATTCATTCTTACCTTCTCTTCGATTGAACACCATCCCATTTCTCATCACCTTCTACTCCATGCACCATTCACCACTCTGTACTCTAGTACTGATAGAAACTGGATTGCCTGTGGTTCAGAGGTCCATAGCTGCCTCGCCCCTTGCCCACCAACCACTGCTATTTCGTCCATTCTATGCACAATTTCATCTTTCACGAACTTTTTCATCAAATTTTATCTAGACCATGAAGATGCTTATTAATGGTAATTCCTTTCAACCATATATATACATCTACATACATATATATATATAACTCGTTGAAAATGTCGGAGGTCTTAAATACATTCAATCACTCTCATTCACTCTGCAGCCTGCTCTGCTTTGTTGCGAGGGTGTTTTCTAACACAAACTAAAACGATAAAGTCTAAATCCGAAGCATATATATTGACCAATTCTTATTACACTCCACCAGTCAAAATCAAAAGCGACTACAGATTGTAATTTACAGTTCAAGGCCCAGAGCTCTGTCTGAAAAAGCTCGTCAGGCTCCGTTACCTTACTGATACAAACTAGCTACCCTCACAAATTAACACCAACTTTACAGACCGAAACGCAAGCTCAGCCATCAAAATCAAAGGTTTCAAAGACAAGATCACCACCGTACAACATATCAGCAATGGGATCCTTGTGGTCTGACTCAGGGGAGAGAACGTAACCCTCCGATGAAGACGAGGGAATTTCGTCCTTACACTGTGTTTTGGTGATAGGTAGAGACGGTGGTGAGAAGAAGGCTTGTTCGGTGGGGAGGTTATTGTCAAAACTGATAAATAGGGAAGGGTGAGAAGGAGAATTAGCATCCAAAATGATCTCGCTGTTCAACGAGTTTCTGTTGCAGGTGTGATGCCCATAGTAAGTTGTCCTGTACAGCTCAGGCTTCTCTTGAATTCTCTGCACCTGTTTGGTTGCTTGGCATCCCTGGTCAAACCTGTGACTGCACCTGAAGTAGTTCCTGCATCACAAGGTTCGTTTTTTCAAGAACAGGACTTGTGATCTGACATATAACTCCAACAGTATGAATATGATGTTTGAAATTGGAAGCATGTGCCGGACGTGAGAAACGGAATCAAGTGACGTTTGAAACACGCCCGCCAATCGTACATCAATACAAATTATCGATGGATTTGGGAGTGGTACACGAGCATGAAAAACGGAATCGAAAAACCAAGTCCTAGGGAGTTGGAAACGTGTTGGGAATCAGATGCTAGTAAATGAAATTATTTACCTTGGGTATGTGGCATTCATTATATTCTTTTGACCATACTTTCTCCACGCATGGCCATCATCAGTCGGAGCTTCAGAGTCCATCTCCGATGTTTGTGAAGTTCTCCTGCAAGCCACCAACAAGAATTGTGAGCCAAGTAGTCGATTTATTTCAAAAACTGAATGGACCAACAGTTACGCAATTAATCATGTTCCTAATCTGCAAATCTGATGCAGTACAGACCTTCTCTTATAAGAGCCTCTTCGTTCCGGGACGGCGGAAGTGCTCTTGCAACTATCTTCAGAGTCGTCAGATTTAGCGGGAAGCAAACAAGAAGAATATTGTTGCATCTGGGAATCGCGAGAGGGGAGATTCAAGAGCAAAAGGGTGTTGGAAAAGGAGGTCACCACCTTGTCGGCAAGATCTTGGGCAAACGGTGTCGTTTTATCGCCGTCTCCTTCGTCGCTGGAGCTGAGGAAGAGACGGCGAAGCTGGGTGGCGAACTCACGGCCTCTTTGCAGTTCCTCGATTGCCTTTCTACGATCCGAAGGAAGATTCTCCATTTCTGTTTGTGTGAGCGAGGGAGAGAGGGAAAGGGGGCAGGTTGTAGGTGAAGAGAAGGTGCGTTTATATGTGAGGATTGTTTTCTAACTTGCTCGGGGGGGCGAAGGAAGCTGGGTATGAAAGTTCCACATGGTTAACAAGCCAACACTCCCACACGCGCCTCAGCTTTACGTGTTGGGAACCAACGAATGGGGTTTTGCCACTTGGTTTTTGTACGTGACGAAGGCTAGGTGAAGTCACGGTACTTACGTTAGCAAGCTAACGTCATCCACCTCGGAGTAGGACCCACCGTGCATTATTATATGATCTAGTAGTAGTAATTAATTAACAGTAATTGATGATGAGCTTGTTTGTTTGCCCTAAACAAAACGCATCTGATATAATAGTTATTTTGTGACGCTCTGAATGCATTGAAACATTGTTTGAGTTTGAGAAAATAGTGGAAAAATACTTTCACCATTTACGGGATAAATATATGAAGGAAATAATCTCGTTTTACAAAAAACAATGTTAAACGTGTTTTTAAGATGGTTAGAAACTTTGCCGAAAATCCATTCCCAGAATGAGCTCCCTTCTTCCACTTTATGAAAAGGAAAAAATGAAGAAAAAAACAAATTGAAATAACATGGGTCCAAGGAGGGGGGATAAGGATAAGGATAAGGATGCCATTGGGGAGTCATGCGGTGCATAGCCGGACTACGATAGTGACGATGTACCCCCACAACATATGCCATGAATTCCATCATCGTCCTATTCTCAAGTACACATTGCTCCGACGGACACATTCAACATGCTTTTAGTTTTTTCATCATATTCTAATTATTGTCACGCTTTAAGTTTCAACTTTGAATGCATCTTAATTCTTAAAAAAGAAAAAAAAACCTTCGTACAGGAGCCAGTTTTTAAAAGTATATTTAGATTTGATGCTTTTTTAAAAGTATATTTTTTTAAAAAAATATTATAATGGGTATAGAATTTAAAATAAAGATAATTTTTTAACTATTATTTTTAAAAATAACTTTCATTTAAAAAATAGTCATTTAAAAAGATTAAGTCTGGATATTCCAAATATGATTAACTCTGCTTGCTAAGCACATTCGATATATTCTTTTTTTTTTTTTGACAAGCTTCATCTATACAAGATATGTATAAATCTTGGTATCAAATTGAAGCCAAGCACTCATCAGCCTCATGGAAGACATGGCATATAGAAGTGTGGAAACGTTAGATGCCAAGTGGATATTATGGAGTCATCGGTCACCGGAAGTCATTTTTGTGGGCATGTTTCATATATCATCATCTGCGATCCCCATGACCAGAAGCTGTTGGTTGGCAGAGACACATCTGTGGGGCATCCTATTCCTAGCTGCCAATTATTGGCCACTTCATCCGCTTCATATATATGCCAAATGCTAAGTATAGAGGTATGAGATTAAAATTCTTTAAATTATATAAGGACCAACCAACTCATGGATATACATACTTATAAACGATATGGGTTGTGTGATATTAAATATTTACAACTCATGAGCCCGCCTTGAGACTCTCCAAGGATCGTGTTAGTGAGGACATGAGCATCACAAGTTGTTTTGCAACTAATTAATTTGTTTGAGGAGAGGTAAGAGGCAGTTAGAGCATCACCATTATTGGTTTGATATCATGAACGCCTAAGGGGAAGGTGGGCCCTGGCCCAATATGGAGCTGAATAATGAATGATTCGTCACCTTTATTTAGAGCCATCATTCTATTTCTATCGCTGTCGCTGTTGCTGTTGCTCTCTTCATCACATTACATGTCATTCATTCGTGTTCCGCCACTCCAATATCACCAAGAATTTGCCTTCCTATTCACTACCAGCTAGCCTTTCCATTCCTATTGTTCGCAACAAAACAAACTGTTCTCCTATATTATTAAAACAAATAAGCTTACTTCTGACATCATTTTTTTTATTATAATTTATATGCTGATAGGAAACCCAAACTAGAGGAAGTTCAGAGTTCATAAGCAGCCTTCATCAAAGCCCCACCTCAATACTAATCTGGTCAGACTTGGAGTGAAATATTCCTAAAGAGAGAATATCGTCCTAGTATAATGTGTGCGTGATACACAATATGATGGGGCTGATAAGGTGACGTTATGGAAAAATCATGGAGAAGTGCTTTTAATATTTATGGGTAAACTCATAAAGAAAATTATCTCGATTTTACGAAAAACACTGTTGAAAGTACGTTTGGGGTTTGAAAATGCTTTGTGTCATGGTCTAAATCTAAGGAACCCTAGAATTCTCTAAATTTCTCTTGTAAATATTTTTATATTCATGGCCATTCTAGAATTCTCCACATATCTCTACACATGTATAAATATCTAGATATTTTAGCATAAATATCTATATATTATGGAAGAGAGTTCTAGAAGGCAATTATAGGCCGTAGGATCGAATTGATCTCCACCTTCCATTAAAGAGGTGGAGTAGTATAAATACCCCCTAAGGGTGCCATTTGTAAACAACAAGCATTTGAGCAATACACAAGCATTCTCCCAAGTTCTCCATCTCTTTAGTTTCTCTCTCTAGACTTTCTTAGTTCTCAAAACTAAGCTAAGTCTTTGGAAGGCTTACTAGCAAGTTCAGAGCTTGAGTTTGAGCTAAGCTTGCTGGGCCGCACGGTGCTTCATCAAGTAAATCACTAAGCTCGTGACAGTTGGTATCAGAGCCTCGGTTCCTCACAAGTTCTAGGTTCAAGTTCGAGAGAAGAGATGGCATCTTCTGTGTCCGGTGTTGCTACTCCCCAACAAGGTGCTGGGAAGAAGGCCAAGGGTAAGATCACCAAGGACGTGGTCTCTGCATTGGAGGAGAGGATGGCTTTGGTGGAAGCCACCACATCCAAAAGGGTCGACGATGTTGTCCAACGCATTGAAATGCTCGAGTCCAGGGAGGACGTGGATGAGCTAAAGTTCGAGATGCGGGACGCCCTTCATGCAGCTACAAGAGAGTGGACTGAGGAGGTGGACACTCTCAAGGCCAAGCTCGAGGTACAGGAGAGGGAAAATGCTATGCTTCATGCTCAAATGGAGGAGCTTGTTATGCAGGTAAAGATCTGCATGGCCGCGGTGGCCAATGGAGGAGCAAGCCAAGCACATTCCTCCTCCAAGTCGAGAATCCCCAGGCCTTCTCTTTATAGTGGAGCAAGGAATGTAAGAGAGATTGACAACTTCCTGTGGGGATTAGAAGCATACTTCGGGGCAATGGGTATCACTGAGGAAGCTCATAAGGTAAGCAACGCTTCCCTCTTCCTCAAAGATATTGCTCTTGTATGGTGGCGTCGCAGATGTGATGACGTAAACAGAGGCTCTGAACCTGTTCGAACATGGGACGAGTTCAAGAAAGGCCTCAAGAAACAGTTCTATCCAGAAGATGCGGAGTATGAGGCTAGGGCTAAACTTCGCCGCCTCCAGCACAAAGAAGGGCATATCCGAGAATATGTCCAGGAGTTCCAAGAACTACTCTTAGAAATCCCAGACATGAGAGAGAAGGATGCCCTCTTCACCTTCATGGATGGTTTGTGCAACTGGGCCAAGACAGAGCTCAAGAGGCGAGGTGTTATGGATCTGGCTTCTGCTGTGGCCGTTGCAGAGTCCCTGGTCAAATTCAAGAAGGAGACGTCCAAGGGACCAATCAGCAAAGAAGGTCACAATGGCAACAGTGGGGGAGAACGAGAATATTCTCCCAAGAAGGACAGACCGAGTCGTTTCCTTGATAAGGGCCAAGCTAGGAAGGAAGATGCTCCTCGTAAGTACTCATGCTTCCTTTGCAACGGTTCGCATCGGGTATTTGAATGCCCGAAGAAGGGGAAACTCGCTTCTCTCATCATGGAGAAAGAGAAGGAGGAGTCTGAACTTCCCACCATAAGATATCTTGGTGCCCTGGAGACGAAGAGCAAGGAGCCTCTTCAAGGGCGCATGTACGTTAAGGTCCTCGTCAACAACCAGCCTTTGTCAGCCATGATAGACACTGGAGCAGATTTTGTCTATATGGCTAAGGAGGTCGCTGAGGAGATAGACCTTCCTTATACCAAAGAGGAAGGTTATGTCAAGGGAGTAAATGCAGGGAGTCTCCCCATCCATGGAGTTGCTCGAGACACTCCCATACAGGTTGGAAAATGGAGAGGAAAGGTCGATATCATTGTCGCTCCCCTGGATGACAGGAAGCTCTATCTAGGGATGAACTTTATTGATAAGGCCAAGATGGTTCTTGAGTCCTTCTCCAACACCGTGTACATCAAGGAGGGTAAGCGCCGATACTATGTTCCAGTAAAGCGGCAGTTTGATGAGAAGAATATCATCTCTGCCCTCCAATTTTCGAAGGGTCTCAAGAAGCAAGAGACCACTGACTTAGCCACCGTGAAGACGGAAAATGTGGTTAAGAATGATCCAGTACCTGAGGCAGTTCAGGAGGTCCTTAATGAGTTCAAGGACATTGTACCGAACGAGCTGCCAAAGAAGCTCCCTCCAAAAAGAGAGGTGAGTTTCAATCATCAAGATTGGGCAAAGACCTCTGATGTAGCCCAATTCTCATGCAAACTCCTGAGGAAGGAGTCTACTGGGCGGACTCCACTCAAAGCCGTCATAGGGCAACAATCCTTAACCCCCAGCACAG
>JANTPZ010149843.1:0-10694 GCA_025593235.1 Vachellia pachyceras
CTCTGTTCCAGATTTCCTTTCATTCTCAGCTTCATCTCCTTCTTCCTCACCGTCACCCCATTCTAACACATCCAAAGCCTTTTCTTCCCTGCTCATTTTCCAATTCCATCCCTCATTCTCCTCAAAAACAACATCCATTGAATCTGACTTAAGGTGTTCTCCTCATTAGATTCACAGTTCTCATCATTAGATTCACTGGAAGGTGAACTAGTGCCACTTAAACCAGTCTCTGTATTTTCATTAAACTCTGTTCCAGATTTCCTTTCATTCTCAGCTTCATCTCCTTCTTCCTCACCGTCACCCCATTCTAACACATCCAAAGCCTTTTCTTCCCTGCTCATTTTCCAATTCCATCCCTCATTCTCCTCAAAAACAACATCCATTGAATCTGACTTAAGGTGTTCTCCTCATTAGATTCACAGTTCTCATCATTAGATTCACTGGAAGGTGAACTAGTGCCACTTAAACCAGTCTCTGTATTTTCATTAAACTCTGTTCCAGATTTCCTTTCATTCTCAGCTTCATCTCCTTCTTCCTCACCGTCACCCCATTCTAACACATCCAAAGCCTTTTCTTCCCTGCTCATTTTCCAATTCCATCCCTCATTCTCCTCAAAAACAACATCCATTGAATCTGACTTAAGGTGTTCTCCTCATTAGATTCACAGTTCTCATCATTAGATTCACTGGAAGGTGAACTAGTGCCACTTAAACCAGTCTCTGTATTTTCATTAAACTCTGTTCCAGATTTCCTTTCATTCTCAGCTTCATCTCCTTCTTCCTCACCGTCACCCCATTCTAACACATCCAAAGCCTTTTCTTCCCTGCTCATTTTCCAATTCCATCCCTCATTCTCCTCAAAAACAACATCCCTATTAACAATTATTTTCTTAGAAACTGGATCAAACAATCTATAAGCTTTCGACTCATCCCTTACTCCCAATAAAACACATTTAAAAGTTTTGTCATCTAACTTGATTCTTTTCTGGTCAGGTACATGCACGTGAGCTGAACACCCAAACACCTTGAAATATGCTACTGTAGGCTTTATACCACTCCATGCTTCCTCAGGAGTTTTATCTTGCACAGCTAGAGTAGGGCACCTGTTGAGTACATGCACAAACCATCTCATAGCTTCTGGCCAGAAGGTCTTAGGAACCTACTCTCTGTGAGCATACAACGCACTAAATTCATCACGGTCCTATCTTCCTCTCCGCAACTCCATTTTGTTGAGGAGTATTGGTTGTTGTTAATTGTCTTGCTATGCCATTTTCCTTGCAAAAATCCTCAAACTCAGCTGAGATAAACTCACTGCCTCTATCAATCCTTAAACATTTAAGATGGGCACCCGCTTCCTTTTCAACATAAGCCTTATAACTTTTAAACATGGTAAAAGCCTCTGATTTTTCATGCAAGAAATAAATCCAAGTTTTACGACTAAAGTCATCGATGAAACTCAAGAAATACCTCTTGTTGCTGTTAGATGCAGGCTTTATAGGGCCACATATATCAGCATGTACTAATTCCAGCTTCTGTGATGCCCTCCAAAGACTTCTTTTTGGAATGGATACCCTGTGCTGCTTTCCAACTAAACAGGCTGTGCATAACTTTGTCGGTGTGCTAATTGAAGGTAAACCATTTACCATCCTTTTGTATTGAAGGGTTCTCAACCCCTTGAAGCTCAAGTGTCCGAATCTGTGGTGCCACAAATAACTCTCATCTTCTGTCATAGCTTGAAAACAGGTAGTAGCTTTAGGCAACATTGCTGCAAGCACAACAAACATTCTGTTTGTGCTCATCTCAAACTGAATAATTAGACCCTTGCTAGGATGGAAAACTTTGCACTTTCCATGTTGTATTAGAATTGCCACACCTTTTTCTTGAAGCTGCCCCATACTTATTAGGTTATTTTTCAACTCAGGAATGTAATAAACCTCAGATATTACCTGAGTGATTCCATTCACTTGCATGCGAACATTTCCTTTCCCCATAACTGCCATCCTTGAGTTGTTGCCTAGCTTCACAGTGTGCCTGAAGTGAACATCCAGATTTGAAAACCACTTGATATTTCCACTCATATGATTACTGCATCCTGAGTCAAGGAACCGGACCTCTTCTCTCTGACTATGGTTAAGCTCGACATATGACATTAATAGCAGCTCTTTATCCTCATTTAGTTCTGCATAATTTGCTTCATTCTCCCATCTAGGACACTCATATTGAAAGTGCCCCAAATTGTGACATTTATAGCACTCAACAGTAGCCTTGTTAAATGATTGTTTGCCATGACCTCGTCCTCGTCCTCTCAACACCCCTCGACCTCTTCCTCTGCTAGTGTTGTCTTCATGAGTGACCTTGAGTACCTGCTCTTCTCCACGATGGCCGTTCATTCTTTGTTCATGGACTAGCAAACTGCTCTGCAAGTCGTCAATGGTCATTGTGTCCAAATTATTGGATTCTTCAATGGAACAAACCACATAATCAAATTTTGAAGTCATGGACCTCAAAATTTTCTCATTGATAATAGTTGGGCCCATTGTCTCACCGTGAGCCTTCATTTTATTGGCTATGGTGAGGGTACGGGCAAAGAAATTATCAACAGTCTCACCCTCCTTCATGTGAAGAGTCTCAAAATCCTTCCGAAGTGCTTGCAACTATGCCCGCTTCACCTTGGTAGAGCCTTGGTATTTCTGTTTCATTGAGTCCCAAATGCCTTTCGATGTGTCCTTGTTGAGTATAGTCTCCAAGATATTCCTGTCTATAGCTTGGAAAAGGTAGTTTTTTGCTTTTAGGTCCTTTAACTTCTGCCCCTCGATCACTTTACGTTGAGCTTCTGTTTGATCCCCGACCCCTTGTGTCACCATCTCTGAAATCCCATTCTCTATAAGATCCCAATACTCCTTCGAGCGGAGAAAGTTCTCTATCAACATCGCCCAATGATCATAGTGTCCGTCAAATTTGGGAATTGCCGGTTGCACAAAACCAGCCATTATGGTTGGCTCCCTTCGCTGTAAGAAAACTGCAGTTTCTTTCCTGACGCACTCACAATCAGGCCCCCTGTGGTTGGCTCTGATACCAAATGTGGAGAATACTAAGAACTTAGCACACGAGTCTGAAAAGAGTCTTATTATTGAGAGTAAAACTGCAGCCATATATATAGCTGACTAGAAGGAGATAAAATTGAAATAACAACCCACGTGTAACAAAATCCTAGGAACGTGATAACAGACTAAAAGCTTGTTTGGATGTAAGATTGAAAATAGCTTTTACAGATTCCAAGGCAAAACCTAGGTTTTGGAGAATAGATTTTGGAAAATAGCTTTTACAGATTCCGAGGCAAAACCTAGGTTTTGAAAAGTGATTTATGTTTGGGAAGTTATTAGCTTTTATGGATTCCGAGGCAAAAAAGTGGATAGGAAAGAGGAAAGTAAGAAAGAGAAAGATAGAAAAAGTAGGAAAGAGGAAACCTAGGTTTCAAACAGAGGTTTTGTAACCAAAATAGCTTTTGGGAAAAAAAATTTTGTTTGGACAAAACCTCGATTTTAAGGTAAAACATAGGTTTCAAAACCAAACCTAGGTTTTAAAAGTGGTTGCCAAACAGCCTAAGAGGAATTCGTCAAAATGCTAACAATAATGAAAGATAACTATAAAATAGGACTTATTTTTTTTGGTGAAAAGAGGGGGCAAGGCCCCAGAAAATCTAACTCAAATTAATGAAAGATAAATCCGCCAAAAAAGGCTGCGAAATACAATGAGGAACTGAAGAAAAAACATTAAGACCAACATCAAGACTTAAAGCAAATCTAGCTAGCCCATCAGGACAGCTATTGCAGGACCTGTCTACATGGTATATCACCACCCTCCAATCTGCGTTGATCATAGACTTGACTTCATCCACCAAGGGCTGAATCTCCGGTAGGAGCCCCAAGTCAGGATTGCGAGACTTGATAAGGTCAATAGCATGTCTACAATCAGATTCAATAACTAGGTTTATAAACCGATGAGCCCAAGCCAATTTAATACCAGATAAAATGGCGAATAGTTCAGCAGCTAGAGGAGAGGGCGCAACAATCTTCTCTGAGAAGGCTAGTAGTAGAGCACCGCAGTTGTCCCTGAAAATTCCACCTGTGGATGCTCTAGTAGAATTTAGGAAGCTCGCATCGACGTTCAGCTTCACCCAGCCAGCCGGGGAGGTGACCCAGTATGAGGGAAATCCCTTGTTTACAGCCGTAGAAGTAATTCACTTTTGGAATGAAAAATTGCGTTTCATCTCATCCACTTGCCGCAGGATGGCATGAAATAGGGCTTCTGGGGAGATGGATTCACCTGTAAAAATAGTTTTATTGCGCCGTTCCTATAAAGAGTGGGCGATAACAGTGAAGGTTTGACTCCAATCTTTCCGAAATTTACCTGGCAAGGAGCGGCATAGGTTCAGAACCAGCCACTCATATAAGCCCCCATCAAAGAAGGCCTGTCTAGAGTGAAGAGGAATAAAACGGCTCCAAATTTCCTTAGCAACCGTATAGTCTCGCAGGACATGGATAATTGTTTCAGAGGCACCAAGACACACACAACACTGGTCCTCATCCGTCAACCGTCGAGGAGCACAATTATAATTAGTTAATAGCGCATTATTTGCCACTAGCCAGAGAAAGGAGCGGAGCCGTTGAGGGCAAGGGAGGCTCCATAGCACCTCGAAAAGCTTGTCGAAAACCTGGCTAGCTGGATCTGAAAGCAAAGAGTAGGCTGATGATATAGAGAAGTGCCATTTGAGGAGGGCTTCCAAGAAGGGGTCACATGCCAATGCACATCCGTATTATCCTTGACCAGATTCCAAACAGAGTTAATTCCTTTCCACGTGGCTGTCTCCTCCCTAAACTGACGAACTTGGTGAATAAAATCATCTCCACATTTGTATTTTGCTCGCATGGCATAAACCCAAAGACTCTCCTTATCATTTATCAACTTCCAATGTGAAGTCCCACATTGGTTGGGAAGGGGAACAAAACACTCCTTATAAGGGTGTGGATACCTTCCCCTTGTAGACGCGTTTTCTGGGTTATTGTAGAAACCCAGGGAAACAAAACCCTGCTCTGTTTGCAACAAGGACAATATCTACGAGGGAGGGCTCTGGAGATGTTACAAATGGTATCAGAGCCAGGCCTCCGGTCGGTGTGCCAGCGAGGACGCTGGGCCCCTATGGAGGGGTGGATGTGAAGTCCCACATTGGTTGGGAAGGGAAACAAAACCCTGCTCTGTTTGCAACAGGGACAATATCTACGAGGGAGGGCTCTGGAGATGTTACAAATGATGTGAAGTCCCACATTGGTTAGGAAGGGAAACAAAACCCTGCTCTGTTTGCAACAGGGACAATATCTACGAGGGAGGGCTCTGAGGATGTTACAAATGGTATCAAAGCCAGGCCTCCGGTCGGTGTGCCAGCGAGGATGCTGGGCCCCTATGGAGGGGTGGATGTGAAGTCTCACATTGATTGGGAAGGAGAACAAAACACTCCTTATAAGGGTGTGGATACCTTCCCCTTGTAGACACGTTTTCTGGGTTATTGTAGAAACCCAGGGAAACAAAACCCTGCTCTGTTTGCAATAGGGACAATATCTACGAGGGAGGGCTCTGGAGATGTTACATCCAACCCAACTTCATCATATATGCTTTGTTGATTAAAAGGGCATAACGCAGCCCTAAGCCACCAAAGGGCTTAGGGGAGCAAATCTTGTCCCACGCCACAAGATGGATTTGACGGCGTTACGGGGTAGTTCCCCAAATAAAGGACCTGCATTTCTTGTCCAACTCATCACATACAGAAACTAGCAGTAGAGACGATTGCATGGCATACTGAGGAATACCAACCAAAACAGATTGTGTAAGAGTGATACGACCTGCTAACGGTAGAGTTAATTTTCCAAGAGCTAAGTCGCGACATAGCCCTCTCCAAGATATGACGGTATGTGTTGCGAGATACCCATTTATCAATGATTTGGGTCCCCAAATATTTGCCGAATTCATCAGTTTTACTGAAACCGAAAATTTGCGTGATGCTATCCTGCATGGTTCCTGCAACATTTCTAGAGAAATAGATTGTAGTCTTGTCCCTGTTCACTTTCTGTCCAGAGATGGCATAGAATGTATCAAGGCAAGCATTAATAGTATGGGCCTGATCCAAAGTAGCTTCCGCAAACAGCACTAAGTCATCTGCAAAACAAAGATGAGAAACAAAAGGGCCTTCCTTAGAGAAAGAAACAGGCCTCCATCTACCTTCATTTGTAGCAGCCGAGATGAGATGAGAGAGGCGCTCCATGCATAAGACAAACAGATAAGGAGAAATTGGGTCGCCTTGACAGATTCCTCGAGAAGGGAGGAAGGGTTCAAGCTCTTCCCCATTCCAAAGAACTCGCATATCCGATGAAGAAATGCAATGCCATATGATGCTGTAAAGCGACTCCGGTATACCGGTGTCTAGTAAGTTATCTCTTACAAAGCGTCATTTAAGTCTATCATAAGCCTTCTCTAGGTCAATTTAACTACCATATAACCCTTATTGCTCCTTTTCTGCTTCATACTATGAATTATCTCCTGAACCACTATAATGTTGTCCGTGGTGCTCCGACCAGGTACAAAGCTAGATTGGAAAGGACTCACGAGGCGGTGCATAAGATCCTTAATGCGATTGGCAATTAGCTTGGTCAAAACCTTATATGAGACATTGCAAAGGCTTAATAGCCGAAATTGTTTAAGCGAGGATGTAGGTTCAACCTTTGGAATCAAAACCAACAAGGTCTCATTGATCTTCTTAACAGTATCAGGAGAGTGGAAGATGCTCTTGATCAAGTTGCACAGAGATGGGCCCACTGTCTCCCATTGAGTTTGATAAAAAAAATATCTTGGAAGCCATCCCTGCTTGGAGCTTTCAAACTGCCCATATTGAAGAGAGTACTCTTGATTTCCTCATTACTTACCTCCTTTGAGAGGGATTGTAAATCCTCGGTATCAAGAGAGGGGAAGCAATTAGGTAGACACCGATTAACATAACTAGAATCATCTAAGAAAAGATTTTTATAGAAGTTGATTGCCATACCTTCAAGGGTATTGGAATCAGAAACCCACTCCCCTTCATCATTTTGGATAGATTCAATGCGATTTCGACACCTCCTGACAATAGTAATGCCATAAAAGTACTTATTATTTCGATCTCCACACAACAGCCACTGAGCTCTAGATTTCTGCATCCAAAGAAGCTCTTCCTGAAGCAGAACACTATCAAGCTCCTTCCACAGCTTATGTTGGAGATCTTCCAGGTAGGGGTTATCATCACTAGATAATCTTCGAGCAATTCCATCTAGCCGGCACATTAGAACCTTCTTCGAGTGAAGAATATGCCAAAAAGATAAGGCATTCCATTCCTTTAGGGATTGCTGGACAGTGTTAAGGTTCGAGCACCAATCACCTTGAGGTACCCAACTCTGACTTACCACTTGTGGGAACTCTTCGTGCATTAACCAGGCTGCCAAAAACCGGAAAGGGTGCCGATGATGATTAGGAGTCTTAATTTGTTGGAATCGAATGCACAGAGGGGTATGGTCAGACACTCAAACTTGTAAGCAGGCAAATGAAAGACATCCGCTTCAGGAAAGCGAAGTCTCCAAGGCAAGTTAATAAACATACGATCAAGCCTCTCCTTAAGCTGTCCACTGAACCATGTGAAAGGGCAACCATGGAAACCAGCGTCAATCAAGTTACAATCATGAAGTACCTCTTTAAAGGTCTCGCTACTAGCTGCTTGAGATTAAGAAAAAGGGGAGGACTTCTCATGAGGCTCCAACAAGGTATTAAATCGCCAATGACACACTAAGGACCAAAGATGGATAAAGAAATAGACAAAAGACCCTCCCATAACTCACATCTATGGTGGGTTAAAGGGCTGCCATAAACAGCTGTAAGGAACCACGGGTTCTCATTTTTCCATTGAACAACCATATGGACATATTGTTTGGAGAGATTTATAACATTTACCTTCCAAAGGAGGGTATCCCAGAGACACCAAATACCACCAGAGTGGCCATCTACCTCGGATATAGCAAATCCGTCAAAATTAAGTTTTTTAATTATACTCATAGCTCTAGTACCACTAGAGTGAGTTTCCATCAGGATCATAAAATTAGCTTCATATATTTGTTTAATTTCTGAGATTAAACATGGGAACCCCTTATTGCAAGTTCCTCTGCAGTTCTAGGAGATAATATTCATTTAGACAGATAAACAGAGGTTGCCACCTTGGCAGCTTCTCGATCATTTGCTGAGAGCAGGTTAACATCCATTGTAGCATCCCCCGTGGTTTGACAGAGAGGTATGGAAAACTGACTCTTCTCTTGTTCAAACTGTTGCATCTTTGGTGAACCCCTTTCCATAGTGTTTATCGCAGCGTCTCTTGGGTTGGTACTGTTTGGCTGGTTCTGTCTAGGTATACTGCCATTGTGGCCGCTTAGCTTTGCAAAATGTCCTCTCATGGCGTGCCGATTACGCGCAGCTTTCTGTTGCATATGTGGGGCCCGATTAGCTGGAGCAAGCACACGAGGTGGGCCCTCAAGCACGCGAGATGAACTAGGCGGCAACTCAGGAGCTGATGGTGACGTAGGAGCCGAGATTTTTGCTTGCGCAGCATCCGCACCTGGATCAGTAGAGATTTGCGGTTGTTGCAATAGACTTCGTCTTTTCTGAGACTTGCGAACCAGCATCCAGGGCCCAAACATAGAATCAGGATCCTTGATTTTCGCTGGGTCGAGATAAGGTACATCGGCAGCAAATCCGTTTTCGTCGGCACTTGCTGTTATCACCTTTAGATTCAAATCGTGCGAACAGTTCGCCATGAATTCTGGGTCTTTGACCGACGCTCCTCGGTCAGCGCCAACGTCCGGGTCTTTGACCGAATCTCCTCGATCAGCGTCAACGTCATGCCCTGCCCCTGCTTCGTTTACGCATGGAGTAACAGATGCTTGTTTGCGTGGCCTGGTAGTAGCATCTACCTCGTTCATATTGTCTTGGCACTGTGACGCCCTGTGACCATATCGTCCACAGGAGAAGCATATTTGGTTTAGACCTTCATATTCAACAGATAGTTCCTTTCCCATGCATCGTAGCTTAGGAACAAGCCTCTTGCGAAGGTTGATTTCGACGCATAGACGAGCGAACTTGCCCCGACTTTGGATGGACGTAGCCATATCCACCTTAAGCATAGTACCGAGGCACGCACCAGCCCTCCAAAGGAATTTTTTGTTGCAGAGTTCCCAAGTGAGATCTGGAATTCTCACCCAAACCGCCACTTTACGAACCGCCTTTGCATTTTCAATGAAAAATGTACGCCATCTCTGGACCACCAAATAGTGGTCAGCCACCATCCATGGACCTTCATACAGAGCGAGGTTGTAGTCTTCTTGAGAAGAAAATTGCACCAGGAAATAATCCTGAGGAAGATCAACCACCTTGACATCCCTTTTGCGACCTCATTTTTGACGTAAACGCGTTGCCATAAATCTTAGAGACACCCTCTTACCGAGCAATTGCACCACTAGACATCCTCGCCAGGGCCTACACCACTCCTCGAATTCCTCAGGAGTGACCTTGATCTTTGGCAAGGGTCAAAGGGACCCTCATCTCCTTCCTCCTCAGAAGGCTCCTTATACCAACTATTCTCCGGTTCGACCGCCATATCATACCAATCTTCCACGGGTGCCTCATCTTTATCATTCAATAACGAGTCCTTGTAAGATGGCCTGTTGTTCCCAACAGTATCTGCGCTAGTCTTTGAAGAATTCTCTATAGTCTTCACTTTCTTGGTGCTCCGTTGAAGGAGATCGTTCTCCTCAGTGCTTTCCATTCACCTCTCTCAAGCCTTCGAAATCTCTTTTTCTTCTCCTGATCAGATTAAAACACTAAAATAACACAAAAGATCAAACGTAACATATAATACAAATTATTTATATTTTATTGCCGGTGCCAAGTCCCATTTGATTGAACAGTCATCGGCGATCAAAACCCTAAAACACTGCACTTCCCATTCGAAGATTCTTGGAATGCCTACAAATTTAACTGATAGCATAATGAAGTCTTCTATTTTTGCGTTTACGCCTCGCCAAGTTTTGTTAGGGAACCAAGCAATGAAGCGTAGAAGTGATAATAGTGACTTGTCCGACGGAACTAGTTCATTGAATTTGGAACAGAAGGTTCTTCTTCACCAATCTATAGCTCATTATTTGGAGCTCCATGGGTTCTCAAAGACCCTGAAAAAATTTCGTTCCAAAGCGCAGGTCGAGGTGGGTTTTGCTACTCGTGGTAATAAATATGGGAATTAGCTGAGTTGAACAGATGCTTAATAAAGTTGAAATTTTTTATCATTTAATAGAACGAACTAAAAGTTGGCATTTGGGTGTTCTATCGAATCATACAAAAAAAAATATTAAGCTCTTGAAGAATTGAAAATCACTGTTCTAGCATGCAGCATGTGCTGCTACTGCACACAACTCAGCTGCCATTATCGAAGTCTAAGGGCCCGTTTGGTTTGATGGAATTTGGAGGCATGGATATGGAAATGGAATTGATTTCCATATCCATGCATGTTTGGTATGATGGAATTGGCTTCCACATGGAAGCCAATTCCACCATAATCATGGATTTCCATTTCCA